>JAQIXO010000808.1:0-15464 GCA_034700305.1 Protaphorura armata
ATAATTCAGAGGATGGGTTTTGCATCCGAAAACCAAGCAATAGAGCAAGGGCAAGGGCGCATCGGCGAAGCCGATGCCCAAATTCAATTTCTTTCATTCCAGGCATACTTTACACTCAATTTTACTTATTAGTCACACAGTAATTAGTGGAATATTGATCAAAATCATCAAATTTTGATGAACGGGTTTACTAGTCCAAGGATAAAATACTAAACCCATGGTTGGTAAGGTTTGATGAATGGCTGAAAGGACAAGGCACCTCGGGCATGGGATTTCCCCGCTCCGTTCGAATTGGCTGGATTTTGGATATTGTCGACGGGTAAATCCGTATTAAATAATTTAGTCAAATTATTGAGTAAAAAATGAATTTCGAATCAAATTTCAATTTATTTTGGCCGATCGTCTTAGTACATTCTATACACCCAAAAGCTTTCAATCCTTCCTCATTCAATCCCCAAAACCAACTAGCTATTTCTACTCTATTTTCCATCTAAATATTGCATACATTGTTACCTTCGAATACAAACAAACTGCATTCGAATGTGACCCGTAAAAAGGGTCCAGAATGAAGACTCAATCATAAAACTAGGCAATAAACATGCAGTCATACCAGTACTCACTACACAATGTCTCTTCATTAGTTTCCTTTCTTAGTCCCATGCATTCCTTGCACTTCTCCCACGCTACATCCCTTTCATACTCTTACCCATAAACATTTATTGTCACATTCAAACCAATTCTCTGACACTTCAGAGAGCACACCGGGTTTACAAAACATCCCACACAACTAGCATACTACACTCCAATTCATGATTATTAACTCTGATCAAAACTCACATAAACCAATAACGCTACATACTGGAATCGGGGCGTTGGTTAAATATTGCCGATTTTGCCCTCCAAATTACAGATACAAAGGAATGAAAGTGTATTTTAAGGGTGATATGTTATATGTGAACGGACAACCACATTCTGGAGTGGACATGTGAACGATTTTGAAGAATGTTAGAGTAACAGACATACTCTCTCTCTCTCCTAGCGTAACCTTTAAATTATATGGCTTCCGCCTTAGCTGATTAGGCGTTTTCTGCAGGGTATGCAGTGAATCCGTGTAATTCTGACGAATTAGGAATCATTTCTATGCATTCCACATTAAGTATAAAAATTTGTATTTAAGCCTGATTTATTTACGTCGCCATTTCTTCGATTGATTTTTGTGAAGTGAGTTAATAGTGAACATTCAAAATTATGCTTTGTGTCAAATATTTAAAATGTGAAATTTCTACTTTTGGTTTTGTGTTATGGGCCTTGCTTGTGGAACACAATAAAACCTTACCTTATCTCTATCTCTCTATCTATGTCGTAGTGGCAAGAAGTCTAGAAAGCCGACGTCCGGTAAGAACCTTTTACAAATACGACACGTGTGATGATTTCCATGTATAATTTATTTAATGTTGTCAACACTTTTTGGTAGTACATGCTGACGCCATTGATGTAGAGGGCGCACAGCTCATCGGAATACGGAATGAGGAGGGTCAAGTTATCGCAGTTGGTTTAAGATTGCCAAACGGTGAATGTATCCTTAAGGAAGTTCAGAGAGCCCAAGAAGAACAGGATGAAGGTGGATTTACTCAACGTATGTATTTAACACGTCTTGTACAACTAGGGCTACCACTATTTAAGCTTAAATTCCAATTTTTCAAGGAAGCTCTTTATTTGGAAGTTTATTCTTGTGCTTGAAATAATCGATAGGCGGTCCAGGTCCTCCAGAGCAGCTTGCCAATGTCAATTTCAAAGAAGGAGAAACGAATTTTGCTCCATCAGCGCCAAACAAAACAAAACTAATCATGACCAATATAATTGGTCTCAGGATATGCTCACGAGTATTGCCCCAGTCAATCCTGCCCAAACTGGTAATTAAACTAAATTCTAATGATACGTGAAATTCATAAAAGCATTACTGATTATAAATACTCGATATTATGTGTGTGTAGTAATTCAAATGGATCCATCGAATGGAGGACAGAATAAAATCCCTGGACCCCACTGAAACATAGAAGACAGATATTCTGGAAACACCAGGGTAATAGAATAATGGTAAGGATATGTAATATGTAGAAGTATTGGCGCGAAACCGTCACTCGATGTCGTAATGTATTAGCTTACGGGGACCGCGCTGCGTCTTTCCCCGTGCCCATACGTGCATGCCTGTGCCAAAATAATCGTATTATAGAGTTCTATAAGTGGTATTTTATGAATAGTTTCTGGCTCAAAATTTTACGAGGAATCTGAATACACAGGAATTATTCGGATCGGATAAGTAGTTTCTGAGAAAATGGCAAGTACCGCGCTGACAGTATTTCCCATGCAAGTATGTACATGTTCCAAACAAAAAACTGTGTTACGAAGTTTTGAAAAGTGAAACTTTTGAATTGCTATTCGTCTTAGAATTTTATGAGGAATCCAAATCCGAAGGAATTTTTAATAGCGGTCGAGTAGTTCTCCAGGTATGGAGAAAGCAAACTTTTTAACTTGACACAATTCCAACCTTGTATTTGCACAAATTAATTAACCGGCTTCATTCAAAATTACCCCTTTTAGTTTCCACTACTGGTTGAACAGAGAGACTGGCTACTTTAGATGACGATGATGCTGATTCGTCGTTGCATGGAGAATTAAGACCATTCCCAAGGTAAAGTCTGCCAAAAATACTCCGTACAATTTTTGAGGTCACGGGTTCAATACCCGCTCGGCTCACACGAGTTTTTTTACAGATTAGATCAAACGCCTATTTTTTTCTCATAGGGAAACGGAAGAAATGTCGATCGGTGTGGTCAATTAAACTTGGCCTTAGTTTCATGTGGGGACAGACGTGAAGAAGCCTTGGCAATGATACGTTCAGCTTTGTTGATGAGCCGAGACGCCAAACTCAATGTGATCGCATTTGCGGATGTCTCTAGTATGCAAGAATTTGCAGCAGCGGTACGCTTTTTTTAAAAGTTGAACACTACAACGAATATTATGTACAATAAATAAAATTTTCAATTGAACAGATTCTAAAATTAAAATGGGAGGCAAATCGAGCCGGAATGGATTTTCGATATGAACTTAAAAAGACATGGTTTCCGGAAAGTGGTCCATGGAAAGGAATATTTCGCCCGTGTTCAACACAGAGACTATTTTTACCGGTACATAAATTACCATTAAATGAATTTGTCTTCATACATACAAATTACTTATTAGAAGTTCTGATTTTGAAATAGAGACTACTCCCAGCTTACGATTCAATTCTGTACGTAGACACGGATGCCTTTGTTCTTATCAAACGTTACAGAGTACTGGGACTATTTTTCTAAAATGGATTCCAAACAATTTGCGACCATGGTAGCTAATGATGAAATGCCTGGGAATGGATGGTACAATCTGCATTCTAGAATTCCACATTTTGGTCCAAGAGGTATGTGGCTAGAAAATGTTCAAATAAAAATATGTATGATTTTTAGAAAATTAAATAATATTTTATTTGTTTTTGAATAGGATTGAACGCAGGAATAATGCTCATGAACCTGACAAGAATGCGAGACTTTGGTTTTGAAGAAAAATGTTTGAATATTTATGAAGAATTCCGTGACAATATTGCTCTAGCAGATCAAGACATTCTGAATATACTCTTTTATCAGCATCCGGGTAAATAATTCGAAATTAAATAAGCATTCTGTCCATCCAATTATATTCTAAATACTATTGAGAATTGAAATTCTGTTAAGAAACACTTTTGGAGATTTCTTGTGCGTATAATTTCCGAACTTCTCATTGTGACTGTGAGCATGATGACTATGCTGGAAGGAATTGTAAGTGTAAGGCTGCGATGGAAAATGGCGTGAGGCTTGTACACGGGAATCAAGAATCCTTTCATAAAAATGCGTATCCATTCTACCGCAATATGTTCAAGGCTTTCAGCGAGGTATTTTGAATTTACATCCCTTTTAATTTTGTCAATTATAAAAATTTAAACGTCGTTTATTCTAATTAGCTACATTTAGACGTCACATCCGTTCCAACCCTTATTGAAAAACTTAAGGATGAATATGAAGAAGAGAATAGAGCAATCAACCCTTGTTTTGATCTAACCGTGGACATGTTGTACGGTAGACTTGAGAGTTACCTTTCCAAAAAAACTTCAAAAAACTTGCAGACGTAGGAAATTGATACACAACTGTAGTATTGAGCAGATGGTATTCGTGAGCTTAAAATTATATCCAACATTATTTGAGCATACTATGTATTTATGTTGAAAGTAAAAACCCAAAGAGCATCGCACTCCTGAACCGACATTTTTATTTGACAAGAATATTCCTTTGCACAAGACACATACATGTGAATATATTGTACTAGAATTTATACTGTCATGAAAAACAGTACCTATCTATGCATATTTTGAGAGTTAGAATTACAAGTAACCTTTTATGCTACACAAAAAAAAAATCGTTAAGTTTACTTATAACTTGAAAGAAACACAAAATGATAAGTTGATGTTACGAGTGATGCATGCAAACCTGGACAATATTACTGATGATCTCCCAGTGACATTCTGATGAATTAAGACCGACACACCTTCTTATGTCCACGCTTCCAAGCAAGAGTCTGACAACCCTTGGAACAATAGTGCATCTTCCCACACTTCCCACACATTTTAAATTTGACTGCATACGTTTCAACTTTGAAACAATCGAGTCCATCACAAATCCTGAATGAAGCAATCGTATCCAATGTTTTCGTCAAACAAGACAATGGGTGGGATGATGAACTACCCGTGGCTCCTAAGAATTAGCACTTGTGTTCAAATCGTATCAAAATACATTTGGCCCGTGGTGACATCATTTGAGGCCCACACATTTCATTGTTAGGCCAATGCTCAAACTTTGCAATTCCTTTTAGAACTGTCAATGTTGAAAAGTCCAATCCTTCAAGGTCTTCTGACAATGTATTCTGAGATAAATAATCCAACATCATTTGAAGTCCAGTCCACCAATCTGGCCAAAGTTTCCATCCAATACAAAGAGCATTACAAAATGTTTGAAATTCATTTTTTCCATCCGGCATTGTTTGCATTTTAAGAGTTTGACGTTTCGGTCTACCGTAAAGACCACGCAGAAATTCTTCATAGTTTTCAAGTACAAATGCTCCACGCTCGTCCATTGGTAATGTTGAGACACGTGGAATTTCATCTTCAAAGTGTTGTTGGGCGTCTCGGAATGCAATCAATGCTTTTAGGTATTTTCTATACCTTTCCTTAAATTCTTGTCGCTCGTCATCAGAGTCAGTGTCACTCATTTTTGCAGAGACTTCCTAAAATAATCAAAGAATGAGTTATTTTGTCCTGAACCGGAAGTTTAAAGAACTTTGCCTCCTGACTACTGAATTCTCAGTCCAAATCCTCGAACTAGACTGACTCAAAACTTGCGTTGTCTTAATATAAAAGATAAAAGCAAACGAAATCATTTTTCATCTCTGTCAATCCCACACGTGATACGCCCTCAGTCATAAAAATCACAACTTTTAGTCGAAAAAAAAAACAAAGTTGCAGAATTATGACCCTGGAATTTGGCACACACGGACGACGCCGCTTTTACTTAGCAACATATATTCCTCTGACACAAAAAAAATACTAATTAAATATTATTCCGATTATTCCCTATACAAGGTGGATCAAATTATTCCCAATAAATTTCTGTCCTTTTCCATTTTAGCAAATGCATGGGAATCATAAACTAACTAGTTTTGATTTAGTGGTTCAATTTATAAGTTGGGTGGATTTGACTACTGATACTAATTGACTAATAATGAATATAAGATTGATGATTGCGTCAATTGACCAAATTGAATTGAATGGAATGACTTGGACTTACGTGTGATTCGTTTGACGAGAGTGGTTGAGTGATCAGTGATTCTACAGTCAGTAGTCTAGAAAATTCTTGAGGAACTCGAACAATCCTTTACTTGTTGCTTGTAGATCGACTGAGGTTTTGAGAATGAGAGAGAGAAAGGACTTATTGAAGGGCATACAAAGGTTACGGACGAGGACGACAGGGATGATGGGAAATCAAACACACAACAGGGTTCGGCGAAGGACCCGAACTTACACGACGAGTTTCTCACAAGGTAAACTATTTGACTGACAAAGACGTTCAGTCACACAGCTAGCTTTTTGACACTACATTAAGTAGCATGAAATTTAACCATGACAAAAAATGTTTTCGGATGGGATGACCAAAGTTTCACAAAACCTTCTGCCCTCGCGGGAACTGAACTTTTACGATTCAGGCATATAACGACACGATAGGACTAAGAATATTGGATGTACTTGTTATCTTTTGAGACGTTTATTTTACATGCACTGTATGGGTATGCATGCATTCTCCTCACATAATATATAAGAATATGGTTAATAATTTAGTTAAATGTAAAACAAGGTTAACAAAAAGTATGAGCGTACATTATAAATATTTGTATGTTTACATTTTACAAAGAATCCTAAAGAGTATATCTAATTTTCAAGTGAAGTCTTAGTTGTCTTGCCGTTTATGGAAATGTGAGAACTGCTTCAATAGTGTTGTCCACTATAGTGTGACCAAGTTCCAAAATAGTTGTTTGTGAGAAGTAGAACATTGACCCAAAGTATGATCGACAATCTATGCATCCTTGTAGCCGACGAGAGTCATATTTTGACTCTAAAATAACTCTTCTGACGGCCATTGCACGAAGACACTCCATTGAACGAAAAGAGAGGAATGACGCCATGTGCATGCAAACGCCGAAAAATAACACAAGTCCAACCATCATGGCCGCCAGTGTAAGTTTTGCAAACTCATTTGTTGTTGTTGTGAGGAGAGTGTAATTCATGGACACAACTATAGCCACTGCAGTTGAGAGTCCGCCAGGAATTGCAAGGAATGCTATCCAATCATTCAATCGATTGCAGAGTAAGTACATGGACTTGTACAGCTTTATAAAGTAGTTCATATCCAGTACAGCAGAATTCAAATCCAAACTGCTCGCTATGTCATTTCTGGAATCAGAGAATTAAATTTTTGCGAATTCTTGAAATATTAATTTACATGTAATGTATAATAATTTAACTAACACTCACTTCATTTCTTGGAGTAACAGAAGCATGGAAATAGATCCGGTAGATATGAATGATGCATAATTCAACAAATGGTAAGACTGTTGTGAGAAAACAGTAAATTCAATCACACCAACTCCAAATGCAACAAATGGATTCCATTGCTCTCGACGTCCTTGAACTGATGTTCGAGTGAAAACTCCTGGGAGCAGTTTAAAGTATATACTCGGGTCAACCTCGGGATAAGACACGAGGATGATAAATGATAAAGGTGTATACAGGAGGACTAAAAAAATAATGGTCGTGAGTATTCGAGTCACCCAAAAGATTCTGTTGAATGTAGTTGGACGGAGGATACGGTCTATTTCAATGAGTCTGAACAGTTGAAGATGTTGATTGATGTATTCTTTGTACTCTTTGACTTTCCAAACTGTATTTATTTGGAGGATTAGAACGAGACATGAAACCAAAATTTGAACTCGACGAAATAAAATAATAGTCGTTAGGTCTTCACGAAAAAATAAAATGTATCTGATCTCCATCAAAATCTGGGTCATTGTGACAATACAGCAAATCAATGTTGAGATTTTCCAAACTTTACTCCGCCAATTCAACTGGGATTCTCCAAACTCCACAAGGCGTGTTGCATTATTCCAAGTATGAGGTGAACAGAAGAATCGATACGAGAAATGAACACAGAATGCAATAGTGTTGGAAATCCCTTCCATAGCATTGCCTAAAAATGAAAGTTTTATTTAATGCATGAAATACGTTATAATATCAGGGTTGAATAGTTTGCATACATACCGTGATTGTTGGTGAGAGAACACAAGTAGGTTCGGATATGTAAAATCAAGTTCTCCAGCATTTGAAACGTTTCAGGAATTTTATCGGTGTCCAAATTGTTTTCATGCAGTCCAAGGTTAACTGTAAGATTGAACAGAATAACGATAAACACGTATAAGCAATGATCCAACAATATGTTTGTAATTCTCCAAATTCACCCACTCTACTGAGTAAACTGTCCGACCCGTGCTCTTTGGCCCAGTCAATATTAATTTAAAAAGACATTCATAATTCAAGTGTGTTCGTGGCGTACGTTGGTTTCTCAGGGTCAAGACTACTTTACTTAATTGTCTATTTCTACTTTGGTATACGATTCGCGTTGACTCGTCGTTATGCAATATTAAACGCAATACAATATTTAGATGGACGTTTTAGATTTTTCATTTGTGAGAGTATGCTTGCTGGTCACGGCATGTCATACGATTCCACGAGTATTCAATTTTTCAACGTGTCTAAATTTTAAATGATAGAAGTGCTGGCGTGACGGGGCGACGGCAAAATGAATCAAGTACAAAATGTATATATGTATGTACAATATCAGGGTCATACATTCGTATCGTAGGTGGTAAGACCATGCAGTCCTACCAAATTCAACACATTGAAAAATCACACACTCCTTCAACCTGTCCTGGACTTTGGATACATATACAACATACAATACCGGGGCCCAATGCCCAATCTACAGCTAATTTGGAGCAAAATGGTAAAGGGACCAAAAATAGTTTATGAGTCAATGAAGTGAATCCAATACAGATTTCGTTACCACAGTAAAACCGGTATTACCGTTTATCGTTTACCGCAACGCGGGATACTGGTGGTTTCAGTACCGAAATTGTCTGAAATTTGTATAACCTCGTCGTGATACTTCATGGGTGGTCACAAAAATCTGTCACTGTAAAGACAGTCCCGTTGAGCTCCGACTCCGAGTTGGATTACCGCATGACGACACCTCATTGATTTCATTATGATATGACCCTAAGAGTAGCGGGAGGGGTCAAAATTTGAATCTAAATAGAGAAAGACAAACTGTGCATGCTCAAGAAAATAATGGGGGCGTCTAGAAATTGACCATTTGTGCAGGACCGACCGAGCAATTGCTCATTTCTGACATTTTCGTGTATCAATTGGCTTGTAATATTCTGCGAATGACCTGGTACTGATAAAAAAAAAAAGTTGTCCTTTAATATTATTGCAAATATACATAATATAAAACCACCTGTTGTTTATTCCTTCCAGGACGTGTTAGTTTTTTCACCGGAATTATTAAGTTGCACCTTACTCTGCATTCTATGCACACCCTTCCATTGTGATACGAAACAGCTGTTAATGTTGAATAATTTATATCCAATTCTCAGAATTTGATTTTACTTAATAATGAACTATTTTTATCTCTGAGAATTGACGTAGGATACACAGAAGTGTCAGTCATATAAATAAAGCTTGAAAGCATCTGCCACTGACAATTCTGAACATATTGAAACACAACAACAATGTTACTCAAAATCATTGTAATTTTATTTTTGTTCTACATAATTATCAGTTCTGGACATGAACTGAACATTTCTAGAGAAAATGATACCGTGGTTTACACCAACAATAGGGAGCGATCCATATTAAAAGAGGTAAGCACTCTAAGCTAAGCATACCTGAAGTTTTTAATCTATTGATATTCTCATTATATATTGTTTTAGGGAATGTTGCTTTTTGAATGTTAATAAAAGGAACTTTGAACTTTGAACTTCAAAAACAAATTTCAGGACTATTATGTCGGATGCGGAACAGAGATGAAACGTTGTGGTGGGATTGGCATTTCTCCTGATTGTATTTCAACCAAATCTTGTCTTTACCTTGGAATTGTACAAGAAAGACTACCAGGCATGATCTTCGTCTACCTATTAGCGCCAGGAGCCCAACAAAAAGTTTCTTTCATATTTGGTCCGGCCATGAATCCATTTATGGAAGGAACAGGAGATTGGAACAAACTGACTTGCAAAACTAATATCACTCTGAATGACTTCTGTATATTTCTTATTACGCGTGGAATGGATCTCAAATTGGATCCCCAGGAAGAGGTCCTTATTTTTTAACTTTAGATATGCTAAAATATTTAGGTATTCAATTTTTCTCTAATAGATTTCCAGTGCTGCTACAATTCCAATGAATAAGACATTGCCTACTAATCTTAAGTGTGAATTAATTCTACTTGAATCGAACGGTGAATATTGGTGGAACACCTGGAGTGACGTCTATATAGTGTCTTCAGTAGTGGTGATGGAACAATTGAGGTATTATAATGGTGGGTCAGAATTCCATTCAATTTTTCGTTAAAGCGTCATTAGAATCATTAGAATTTAACTGATTTGTCATAACACTTAATAGAAATGAACAATTTAACATCCATGGATGGATTATTTTATCACAACTACGAACGTCAAAGAGAAAACGAGAGTTCCGGGACAGCAACCTCAGTCATACCCAGATTTGTGGTTGTAGTCACATTATTGATTTCAGGTACAGTCAACTCTCTATATATCGACCTTCCCTCTATCGGACACCTCCATATATCGATCAAAACGCCAGGCCCCTAGAATTGTCTCTGCTTAAGCATTACACATAAAGAAAGTTTCTCTTTATCGAACTCTCCCTAAATAGTACAAATTTCGTGCATTTTGCCAGTTCGTTATATAGAGAGTTGACTGTATACGTTACGTATCAACATTATTTATGTTAAACTCAATAGCACTCTGAAATTGTGAAATTTTTGAATTTATTTACATTAAAAATAAAGGACATCTACTCGCATTAAATATTTTTATACTAAACGGCTTAAATGGTTATGAACCACCGTGTATAGACTGATGCAAAAAAATATTGCTGTTTGGGTTTGCAGTTCACTCACACTTGATTCAAGGTGAAGGTTCTTGGTCATGCATAGGAATTTTGCAAACTGTGCAATGCCTATAGATGTAATTACGTGTATTTACGTAATTTCTCTCCTACTAAATAGACTGTATGCTTTGACATGATGTGAGAGGCAAAGTTTTTGCCTTGTGTACAAAATTCGCAAAATTAACTTGAAGTTTTGACATTACGCCGCTTAGTTCTGACTACAAGTGGCAGTAAAGATTATTGACTTAATACTACACATTTTCTAATTAATTTTTACACTAATTATTTTAAAAATAATGGCTGTCAATATAAACTTGTTTGAATTGGACGGTGGGGTGTACAACCATAATCTACCAAAGTTTAGTGGTTTCTCCGAGTGTAACACAAATTCAACCAATATAGCTCTAATCACACACATTCGAATTAAAAATGTTGAAATGGATGAAGATTTTTCATTGAAGAACTCTGTAAATTGGACACATCAAAAATCACTGATATCGAATTAGACAGTATTAAATGGAAAAAAGGACATTTTCCAACTACTCGTGTGTGTCTTCCGGCATTGAAAAATTTCACTTTTCATAATGGAAGAAAATTTCGGAGAACACTAGCAGAACGCTCCCGTTTCAATTTTAACTTTAACTCGACAATATTGTTCTTCAAAAAAATTGAGACCGAGGACTGTCTCGACTTTATGGAATCTTTGGGATTTACAAGTAAACATTTCCATAACATTTCTACGCCATGTCCAATGTAAAATTGGCCATTCAACAAAATCTCTCACACTCATTAATTTCCCAAATTCCAAAGAAATTCTGGAGAACCTTGTGTCTAAAAACATTGAGAGGATTTTCATCGAACGAGCCAAAACTGACGTGGAGTTGTCTGTGTTGTCATTCATTCCAAAATCAGTCAAGTCCTTAAAAATATTCGACGACAATCAGAAAGATTGGAACGAAATTGAACTACAAATATTACACGAATTAAATGAATTAATAGAACTCACAATTTGCCAAAAATCTATAAAGAAATTGCTAAAGAATTTGAAATCTTTTGCCATTTTTAGCGAGTCAGTTGATGTGGATGCCCATGACACCCAACAAACCAATCTGGATACACTGGTTCTGTCCGGATGTTCCAATTTCTCTGCGGCAGGTGCAAAAAAATTGTGTGCAAAAAATATACTTCTCTTCAATTGCAGTGGGTGCGTGAATTACGACTTATTGAATGCTCTCATGGAAAATGGTGTGACAGAGTGGATTTATTTTGAAGCAACTGAAGATCAGTTTTTCAAACAGCATCAGCTTCAGCACGACGAACTTGAACTGAACCCTAAAAAGAATTGCGCGATAGAACTCATAAATCTTAATACAAATATGTCAATTCCTAAACCTCCAGATCATTTCAATTATTGTAGGCGGAGAATTTCAAGTGAAAATGCTACGATTGAAATGATCTTTGGAAAGACAATCGACGGCACATGGAAGAAGCGAGATCTATACATTGGTGAACAACGATTTCTTAGGAGAAAATTCAATAATCGGTCAAACCAATCCGAATATCCGGAAAAGGAACAATCCGAAGGCATTAGTGAACAACATTGTAGAATAAATATAGTTAAAATCAATGATAAGTATAGAATGTTGGGGTCATGTCATTGAATGGCCATAAGGTTATAATGCAATGTTTTATCATGTGTATTATTTTGAGTTATTTTGTGTGTTGTGTAAATGCCTCTGTATTTCCTATCCCCTTACTATCGTATGTATTGAGTTCTGGGTTGGATTTGTATGTGTGTGTGCGGAGAGTGTGTACTGTAACTCCCACCGTGAGGTTATACATATGTGAAGAACAAAATAAACTAAACACTCGCTCAAAGAACCTCAAGTCGTCAACTTCATGCTCTTTCATTTGCCTTGTTCATATTTTAGTATTTGACTGGTAGTTTGAACCTGGAGATAGAGATTTTAGTTGGACATTGGTTAATCAGACTCGTTTCCCACGTTTGCAGTTTAGAACCAGAATCAGGGACACAAAACTTAGAAGTATGACGAGGCTAAATATACCAGAAGGAATTTAGTCTTATTTAACAAACATGATGAATTTGTATCAGCATGTGTTGGAGGTATTGCGCAACGGACTCCGAACACTGGGAAGACCAAGCTCATAACTATAGAAAGCGTTGAACTGAAATTAATCCAAACCTTGACTCTGAATAATCTGAGTGTCCACGTAGAAGACATGGCGACAATTTGGAATGGACTGGATAATTGTCAACATTTGAACATGAACAATGTTGATATCAGTCATCCTATGGAAGAAGCTTTAATAGATGAAGTAAAATGTGACGTAGATTTTCACCCAAGAACACCCAAACCATTTGTGATTTCTACCTTACCAGCCAACTTAAAAACGTTAACATTGAGAAATATGAATCTTGATTTGGCAAAATGCCAAGAATTGAAAAGTTTAGTCATTTATGACTGCAATTTGACCCAAAAGTTTAATAATTTTTCATCTTATTTGAATGCTGAACAAATCGTTGTAAGAGTAAAAGCTCCACCAGAGGGAGACACTAACCAAGAATTTACGCCTTTGAATCATGACATACTATTGTCAATGTTGGAGACAGATGTCAAAGTCATTTTAGTACAAGGATTTGACTTTAAGGCGGGAAGTCATTCTAAATCTTCAAAATTTGAATTTCTTGATCAAGTTGGATTAGAAGGATGGGCATCTGATTTCCTACTCATCAAGAACAAAAAAGATAAATGGGTTGGAAAACATATTTTTTGAATTGAAGAGATTTATTTGATTTGACCAGAGGTCCATTCAAGTTATTGGAAAACATATTGAAGGAGAATATTTGGACAGTTTGATCAATTCAGTGTTGGAAGGAAAAATGTTGGTTGATGGAATGTGAAGTGAGGAATTGCCGGTCGAGCCTAATTTGAAAAACCGGAAAAGGAAAAGAATCACGTAAGTAAAATAGAAGCTATTAAGCGCATTTATCAGCATCCTTCTATAGGTTTGATTATTATAATTTAAAAAACTAGATTTGGAATGTCAACTAATTATACACTTTATTCGTAGAGTTCCAACGGGACCCAGTCCATCGACTCCGACCACATTTAGGGTGTCTACTGAAACACCTGAAATCGTGGACGAAGAGGCAATGTACTCCACACATGAGATGACTGAGCATATGGCAAAACACCTTGACCAATATAAATCCATGAAATTACTTCAAGGAACAAATTTCTCACCAAAGCTTCATCCCAGAGACAATGGATTTGTTCAAACTGTTGTGAGTGCTTACAATTGTCATCACAACCTTGTCATTCGTCCAGACGACGTCGCTGGATTGCAATTGCGATTCAATTTTCATTTTTCCTCAATGCCAACGCAGAAGAGTTTCGTGGGAAATTTGTAAACTTTTCTGGAAAGAAGGAACTCGTCGTCTACGTCTTTGGGACTTTACACACTGCCCCTTACGACCATTTTGTGAGTGAAATGATAGAGCGGATTCATGAGAATATAATTGATGAAGAAGTCAAGGAATGGTTCCTTCCTTCCTTCACTACGAGTACGGCAGATGACGTCATCACTTGCGGGGTTGTTCTCATGGCTGCCATGAAAAAATATTTCGACTACAAGTGTGTATGCATGTGTGGAATCCCTTACGTGACTTTGGAAGGAACTGTTGACGATTGGATACAAATTCGGAATAAGATTCAGAAACTAAGAACGTACAATTTAAACAAATGGGTTAATTTATTGGAACCCATTATTGATCAATTTATATGTGCTAAGAATGGAAATCCAGATGTGGAATTTTGGGCAAAGATTTGTTCTATTTCACCTTATGGTTCTGGTTCTGGGACTTCTTATTTGAATGGTTGGATCACTGCATTCTCAGTTTTTACCGAGAAAGGGCTTTGGCAAGGAAAAGTGGATAAGAGCGGGACATGGCCAAAAATTTCATTCGACGATCTTCCATCAGGTGTCGTGGAAGTTGATGTAACGATTGTGGACGTGGATGAACAAGAGTATTAAGCTGTCATGTTTGCAGGTCACATGGCATCCGAGGTAGTAGGCGATGGAGCCACGCTTCAGCCAAGGTCAGGTTGGGCTATGGCCCTCAAACCAGAACCAGGGGAGTCCATGTCGTCCCTGGCAGATGAAATCACTTTTCAAAAAAACTGAATTTTGTGACAACAGTGCTCCAACAATAATTAAAATTTCAAGTGCAAATTCACCTCAAAAAATTTCATCAAGAATTGTCCAGGGTTGGGTTTGAGAATATTGAAGTCATGGAGCTGTGTAATGTAAGAGTCAAATGTGTATTTTCCAGTTATGGTTTTATATTTCCAAAACTGAGAAGATTTAAATTAACATTTGCATCTGGATTCAACCCATTGGACGAGGCAGGCAAGGCTGCGATACGTGGCAGATGCCAGAAAGGTGGAAATTATTCTTGGGACCAAGTACAGAAATATATTAATTCCATACCGAGGGGTGGACAAAAAGTTCAAAGTTCTTTTATTAACATTCAAAAAGCAACATTACCCAAAACAATAAGAACTGGCCTCAATTGATTCAT
>JAQIXO010000809.1:0-15462 GCA_034700305.1 Protaphorura armata
GTACATACTAACTAATTTGATCAGAATTTAGCAAAATCAAGATAAGCACCCATAGTTCCCGGAAATATTCCGGGAATGTTTTCTGGGAATGTTCCCAAAAAATAAATTCCCGCGAATTTTACAGCCCTAGTCATGGCATGGTTTATTTATTTATTTATTTTAACTTTCTCAACATTACCCAGTGCATGTTTACCAGAAATTATATTTAAAATTCATTAAATCGTATAGTAGTTAAAATGGACATACTGCACGAATGAGAGTATCGTAAATAAAAAGTAAAAAAGACAAATCCAAAAGGCAAAGGTATAGGAATTATAAGACTAGCCTCCCTCTTAATTCCGCAGAACAAAACAGAACCCGACGATTTGCCAGTGTAGTACAGTATAAAATCATATGCTTCAAATAATTCTAGAGTGGGCGTTATTCTATCTAACTGGAGTGTTCTAAGAGTTCAGATAAAAATTTTGCCAGTTAGTATTCGCAAACTTGGCAAAGTAAATTATGAGTACATTTACATACATCAATGAAAAGAAAATGAAGATATTTAATTTGATAAATAAATAATTAAAGTATTGATCATCCCTACTTCTACTCGTCATTTCATGGCTTTACATATTTACCTCTTGATTTACAGAGCAGTACATAATCCATTAATATCCAAAAAATAATCACTTTTACAGAATAACCAACTCTCCTTCTATAATTTGCATAAAATATTTACTCATATTGCTATATTTTAAGACTTACGTACACATGGAATATCATAATATTATTAATAATAATAATACGATACTAAATCGACACCAGGGTTCGAAAAAATCACAATTTTTATTTAAATATCCGATTTCTTTGTTAATTAAAAACGCCGTAAAAATCGTGATAATTTTTAAAAAAATCGGATAATTATCAATCCGATAATATAACTTTGTCACCCATGGTATTCTTTCTAGTATAAATAACGTATTTATTTATAAAACACAAGTGTCGAAATACTCACTTCAATACGAATACGGGAATACTGCGTTAAAATTGACATTTGAAATTTTTAAACGAGACGCAGAATTAGTTACAGTATCAGTATGTGCACCAAAGGCAAATGGACATGCCATGCCGGTTGGTTCTGTCGTAAACATTTATACTAGTTGTGAAGAGAAGCCTCCTAAAATGAGCACAGTTTGTCCGAGGAAACTCACGATTCACTGTTTATTCATTATTTTTTTTGATAGTTATTATTGAAGGACCCTTTAAATGAGGGTGTGAAGGAAAATGTGTTCCAAAACGTTTTCTCTGTCTTTTAATCTTAAAACGCATTTAAAAATTCATGACAGAGAACACTTATAAATTATCAGTCAGTACTCAACTTGTACTGACTTCCATTTTCTATTAAATGCTTATTGTATTTTTTAGTTAGCTGTAAAATATTGTTGTATTCCAAAGACACAATTATAGCACAAGGTCATGTTGTTGTAAAGTGAGTGTATTTTAATTAATTTCTTGTTAAATGTTAAAACGGATTTATTAATTTAATAATACAACAGGTGTTTATCAACAATGCATGGTTCGGAACGGAGGAAAAAGGAAATAAATAGGAATTTTAAGAACTAACGTATTTTTCCACTACCATATTTACGTGTTACACATTTCTTACCACTATACGTAAACTCATTTACCAGTTTCAATATAAAAAAAGATTTATTTCTTCTACGTAATCCCAGCGCTAGCCGATGTGATGGCATTGTTCACTTTTACAAGGAATGTCTAAAAATAAGAACCGTTGTTCCTCACAATTTCTCGTTGGACGTAATTTCTTGTTTTATAATTTTGGCTGGGTCTTTGTTCTGGTATAGATATAAAAATAAATGCACAAAATTAACAAGGTATATATTCAGGTATTGAACCCCCTTGAGGATTGTCTGACTCATTTTAAACGTATGTAAATTATATTTGCTCCTTTTCGGGGAAAGTACACGTATGTGTCCCAGCACACAGAATAGAGTGGATGACATGTCTTTTCATTATTTTCTTCCCTTCCCCCTCATAACGTCCAATGACAACTCATTTCAATATTTTGATTCAAAAATAATTAGATTGATTGATTGTAAATCTGACCCAATTTCAAAATACGTTTCTTTCTATACTAAATCCCCGATAAAAGAAACACGCGATGAGTGAACAGGAAACAGAAAATTGAATCTGGCGATATAATTTGTGAGTTTGGAATCATGGATTTTTAAAACTCTAATGAGTGTGTAAGCTATATATATTATTGTATTTATATACATTTCTTGAACCGTCATTTATGGTTATACGCTTAGAGTTATTGAACAAAGTACTGACGGCTGGATATACATTTGTCAACACAAAACTTAGAAATTAACAAGTGAATAGTGTACCACAAAAACGATCAAGAAAGAATGAATTTAAAAACGTCTCACAATTTATTAGATGGCTGGGGATTAAAACTAGCGTTAGACTTTTTTACCTTTCCATTACACTAAATGATAAGTCGTGGGCACAATTAATTGGTGTATCTGCTGCTCCAAAACCGCCATAAGATAACCGAGACGAATAGAATTTTTTTCGGGGAAGTTAAATAATGCGTATTTATTAGTTGCCCTTGTTATTTTTTAATTTTGCCGCACTCCGTAAGAACGACAAAAATACATGTGATCAAGTGATGTGGAGGATAATGTCCAGGAATTTTGATTTAAACTCATCACTATGTTTCTTTAACATAATCCTATCCGTTTGATGAAACCAGGGCCCAGAAACCTCAATCTTCCGTAGTTGTGGACAATTTTTAACAAATCCGGTTAAGTTCTGTAAAAAATATTAATAAATTAATGCAATGTATTAAATATGGGGAAAAAATAATTTAATAATTAGAGAATTACTGGGATTGGTATTGAAGCAGTGCATAACGAGCGTGAACCCTGCTGGTCATAGTAGAAACCATCAATGGCTTCAATGAACTCCAATTTAATTGTAGTTATATCTGATGAACAAAATAAAATTAGCAAAATAATTAAATCGTATTTAATAAATGGCCAAGTTCTAAATTAAAAATGGGGTTTAAAAATATTTACTTGTCATTTTGCAATATGTATACAAAACTTGTCCCAAATAATTTTCACGAAATCCAATCATTCCAATCTCTTGAATGTTTTTGTACCAATTTGATCTCATAATACGATGCAATAACGATGTCACAAAGCCATGTCCTCCAACATTGACAAACGAGAGTTCTGTTGGAGTCGGAAATATTTTTTGTAAATGCTCCAAGCCTCCATCTAAATCATCAGGACTGTGTCCGCCAATGGCATTCACTCTCAGGATTAATTCAGTCAAATTTGGGAATTCAAATCTCCGGTCGTCGTCTGCTTGACATTCTTGGATTAGAAGAAATGATGGTGTGAAAATGAATCCAATTGGGAGTTCAATGCATTTCAAGGATGGAAATGTCTCTTGTCGCAAATTCATAGATTCAGGGATTATCCAATATTGATAACCTAGAAAATTAAACAAATCAATATGAATACATGTAGGAAAAAAATGTGCTACATGATTTCCAAATACTAAATAGTATCAATGCGGCGCTGAGTTTTGCATTGGACGATATGCAAATGAAAAGTCTTGTGTTATAAAAGTAGCAGTTGTCTAACCCTAGTAGTACTCCAAATTGAAGTTACGTAATTGAATTAGAGACTTGGCAAACTCCGCCAAACTTTAACTAATTGTAAGCATAGAGTTCTATGGGATGGGATTTCACTCCCACAGTCTACTCAGCGCTTCCTACTTTTGATTTTTTATATACAAAAAAACCTACCAAGATTGTATTCCAGTTTAAGGTGTTCCAAATTTGGTAGTATTGGGAATATCATGGATCGTGGGTTTCCACAGTTATGGAGAAAATAATACGAATGTGTGGGTCCCAACAATCTTAATGATTTTAACGTGGGTGAGAGGGATTGGAGAATGTTATGGACAACAACGTAATCCACAGTATCGCCCGACACGACAAAATTTAACACTAGCTCTCGTAACACGGGTGGTCCTGAACACTCAAGGATTTTGTCCAAAATATTTTTCGGATTGTTCATGATCCTTGTGTCAAGCGACAATGACTTGAGTTGATTGAATTTTAGAGGCCAAGATTCCAAGTCACAAGGGTGAGTGAGGGTCAAGTCTTCTAAATCTGGACTGTTTTCAATTATAGAGATGTACGCAAGGGTTGGTCCACTTCTTCCCGCTTCAAAGTGACGTGTATTACAAATCAATTTTTTCAAACAAGGAAAATCCGTTGTAGAGTATTTTAGAAAATTGTTCCTAAAATCCGAATGTGTCAAGTCCAACGTTTTTAATCCTGGAGAAATCACTTTAAAACATTCAACCAGATCTATCTCCTTGATATCC
The DNA here is from genome assembly GCA_034700305.1 of Protaphorura armata. Classification (NCBI taxonomy): domain Eukaryota; kingdom Metazoa; phylum Arthropoda; class Collembola; order Poduromorpha; family Onychiuridae; genus Protaphorura; species Protaphorura armata. Next base: position 4,414 of record JAQIXO010000809.1, read on the forward strand.
TCTTCAGCGTAATCCATGTCACAAGATAACGTCAATGTTGAAACACAATGTTGACCAAAAGTTTGACAGAGGTATTTAACGTGTGATGTTAAAACACTAGGATTGTTCATATCAAATGACATGGAAGATAAATCAATAGAAAAATTCAAATGGAACGGAATGATGAATTGATGGGGTTTCAAGAGCCTGGTGGTGGTAAAAAATTTGTACTCCTCGATGTTCCATTCCCTCAACACCTGAGTGAATTTTGACTTCTGAAGCACTTTCAAAGTTTCATCATTCCAAGCATGAGAAACCAATCTGGCATTCAGCATGTCATGTTTTCCAAGATACGGCGACATGAACTCCAGAATCTGAATCAAAACATAAGTAATAATTTCGTCATTAATTTTTATTAAAATTGTATTGGAACCTTGGGGTTTTTGAGTGTAAGTCCTCAGTGACTCAATGATTCTACAACTCTCACCTGTTCAGAAATAACTGATCACCGACTTTATAAATTAAATCACTCGACAGTCGGACCAATCAATAAAACTTCAAGCTATAAACATCCCAAACGTCAAATGTCTTTGAAATACGCTGAGAAAAATTCCTCACCTTTTCTGCCTTAGGTGGATTACTCTCACCAACACACAATGGGTCTATTCCTTCTCTTACTCCTACCATTTCCTCATCACTGCACACTTCGACCTCACTCACAACTTTCAATTTCTTTTTGGGTCGACCTCGTGACTAAAAAATAAATGAGTAGTTAATTTCAATGTATCATAATAATATTTTGTTGTCTTAGTCTTTTAAGCAATTGACGTAAGCGATTATTATTTGCAACCTAGATTGGGTATCTAATTACGAATAGAGGTAATACAGTAATAGTGACAATTATAAATTACATTTTTCTTGTCTGTAGTGACTGTAGTCAATCCCCCTTCCGCCCAGTCACAGTCAGTCCCACTTGAGTCCGACTCAGTGTCTGAAAATGGGTCCGCCGAGCATAATTTTATTCGGAATTTGAATGTGCGTTGTGGTGATGACCGGTCAATCTCTTCATCCACAGATTGCTTATAAGATTGAAGGTTCTTTCGGATGAACTCGTCAACAACTTCTTCCTGAACCCGAAAATCGACAAGTGGAGAATTCGCGCCTTGGGATGACATGGGCATGACTGATCGATTATTACAATTTACACTCTTCTCAGGTGTCTGCAAATAATAAATATTTCTTTCTAAACAATGATGGAAGTTATAATTCCAAATAATTAATTATCAAAACTAATAAACACTTGAGTAATCAGTTTACACTGAAATACTTGCTGGTTCATAAGGATTTTTTCTTTAATAAATGGGATGTGAGGTTTTATTTAAAAAAAAGTGACTCTCAGTGGGATTTGTTGAGTCCTCCACCTCAAATGGGACTCAGACACAACTTTCCTCAGTTTTTTCTTTGTAGATTTACCTAAAATTAAATATTTTTTTAATTGAATGTAACGAGTAAAGCATACATATAATATGACCCCACTCTCACTTGTCACTTGTCACTCATCAAAGTTTATTATTCAGCAAACTATATATTGATCCCATGCCTAGGGTTTGTCTCCTTCAGACGAAACACATAACAACGTTCGTTTGTTTTAAAAACAGAGCTGGCGGTTAATCGTGATAATTGATTAACGATTATAACCAAAACCAATCCGGATTAAGATTCATTAATCATTAATCACAAATTTCTCACTCCAGATTGGACAAAGTAATCACAATCGTATTCTCGAACATGCGATTTTATAAATTAAGTATGAACCGTGGATCATACTGAAACCTAATCCCAACGCTATTACTGGTTAGTGGCATGCACAGATTATACTAAAGACTTATTCTAATTTAATTTCAAGGTTGATTGAGCTCCAACATGTGGCATTCCCTTCGTCAAATCCTTGTTAAATTATAATTGCAGTAATTCAGAATGTCTTTATAAATTTATTCAGTGTTGTGTTTAATCCGGCTTAAATAATTCGAATCCTAAATACGAGTGACTTTTCAATTTTGTTTAACCTAATTTAATTTAATCCCAGTATATTTTACCACACAAAATATTAGTCCTTAATACGTCCGTAAAATCAATTAATTACCCAGCCCTGTTTACAAAAAATTCTCAGTCCTTACCTGATCTGCTTGACGTTCGAGACATTTTTCAAAACATTTATTTTCACTCGTTTCCTTTTTCTCAAGTTCCTGTGTGAGCTCAATTATTTTCAATTTCAAATTTTTATTTTCCTCTTCCAGGGACTGAACTTTTGTGCCTGAATTCATTTCAATTTGGTAGCCGACGCTGACGGTGGCCAAAGTCACTAATTAATTAATACTCAAGCTTCTTAGCACTCATTTCATTTAAACTGAGGGGAAGAAAAAAAATTAAATAACGTATATAAGGTGGATTTAAATTTTTTAATCACTTCTGCGCATAAATCACAGTGGCACCTATCTGTACAGAATTAAGATTCGTACGAATTTAGATAAAATCTCTGGTTATGTATGATCCACTCCGCACTCACGAGAATACTTCGGAATTATACTCTCTTGGGTTAAAATAAAGCATTAGAAAGGAACAACATGTATATAATAAAGCCTAAGATTTTTGTTATAAACCTTTTTGAGTTTAGTTTTATGAATGACTGTTATCGGGCCGTGAGACCCAGGAGGATGAAAGAGTGCCGCCCGTTTTTGACTTTTGTCTTAAGGAAATGTAATATGTTTGAGTATAAGTAGGTAAGACTTAAAGTCAAGCTAGTCATGATTTGAAAACATGAACCGACCTCTGAACTACAGAAATCTGTAACACCCTGAAATAAATCCAACCCTCGGACAAAATACAAATTGTGTATAGTATTATCCTATTCCCGACATATGTAGGCAGTGGAAAAATGTTGTCCACATCAAATGACGGTGAATGTGCTTTTGTCTTTGCTTAAGCAAAACAAGGTAATAAAAATGTGAATCACTCTACTCAATTGTCAGAACCGACGAGGGTTTCTATTTTTATTTTCTGTTCCCCGAGCATGTATTGACCACAGATTAATCGTATTCGAACTTGGCCTGTCGAAATCACAATTGTGCCCCCGGGGTAACGAATGGTCAATTTCCATGTCATGTAATGTAGTGCAAAGGTCTACCTTGCTTATTGTTAGATGTGGTATGCGTTTTATGCTCGCTTTGCTTGTTTTTTTGTTTGTTTCGTATTATAGTGCTTAGGGCCTGCAGTCGTACATTCAATAATGTTTATGGATTCTCAAATTAGTCCTGCACGAGAAGGAAAGGAAAGTTTTTTTTTACAATAACAAGATCAAATATAATAATGATAGGCTAAAAACTTACTAAACACAGATATATCACTAAACACAGTACCATTACCATGACCCATGACCCATGACACCATGTTATATATGACCACTGCATGGTCTAACGCATGCAAATACGAAAACAAACAAACAATCATTTGGAATTCAGACAGCATCCCTTGTGAGTCCACTCCATAAATCCTACATTGTATCCATGTTCCCTATCTGTGTTTAGAGACGTTGGGTCCATGTTAATCTCATTCAATTTCCGTCTATTTCTCATTCATAGAATATATGATCACACCCACGGCTCACTGGAACAGGCGAGACTGTCAGAAACTGAAACGTTGAACGTCTAGATTGATTATTATATGCATTGTGAATGTGAATTAATTTCTAATTCAATCTATTCAGTCCGTGGAATAAATGAATATGGCAACCCATTACAAAATCACACACCTTCATTTATTGATGCAATAATTAACACAAAAAATTAACTGATCGATTCAATACATTTAGTTGTATAAATACAATATTTTGACACAATAATTCGATGCATTGTTGACATTGTTTTACAAGAAAGTTCACTATGGGGAGGTAGGAATCTTAGTACTTAAAATATCTTCAACCGCAACTGTTCTGTACAAAAATAAATAGTAACATTCAACTAGTCTCTCATTTCTCTACTCCGACTCATTGAATGCATGTTGTTTGCGTAAGTGAGATTTTAAAATTTCCAGTCGAGTGAAACTTTTCTCACAATGATGACATGCATGAGGTTTCTCTCCTGTATGACTTAACATATGCTTTTTCAATGAACCCGTTAGTCTAAACATTTTCTCACATAATTGACATTTGTGGGGTTTCTCTCCGGTGTGTATGAGGACGTGAGTTTTTAGGTTGCCTGGATGGGAAAACGATTTCTTACAGTGAGGGCAGGAATGAGGTTTCTCTCCAGTATGAGTAAGAAGATGAGATTTTAAGCCGTTCGATTGGGAAAATGATTTTTTACACTGAGGGCAGGAATGAGGTTTCTCTCCAGTATGAGATAACATATGATATTTTAGAGATTCCGGAACGCGATACGTTCTCTCGCAAAATTTACAATCATAAGGCTTTTCACCCGTATGAGACATGATGTGATAATTCTGAGCATTTCTTTTAGAGAATGTTTTGGTGCAGTAGGTGCATGAGTACGGTTTCTCAAGTGTGTGTATTCTTAAATGTTTTTTTAAATATGGGGCACGCCTAAAGGTCTTTGAACAGTAACTACATATGTGAGATTTCTCTCCTGTATGAGACAGCACATGGTGTTTCAATCCATTAACACTTCGAAAAATTTTCTCGCAGTGTGTGCAAGGGTATGTGTAAGGTATTTCTTTTGAGTGTGTGCTTACAACATGGGATGTTAGATGTCCTGCTTGAGTGAATCGTTTACTACAGTGCGTACAGGAGTATGGTTTCTCTCCGGTGTGAGTTCTCAGATGAGTTAGCATGGTATCTTGATGTCTGAAGGTTTTGTCACAAAATGTACATTTGTAGGGTTTTTCTCCTGTGTGAGTTCGCACATGTAGTTTTAAACTTGTAGAAGTGAAAAACTTCTTGGCACAGTAGCTACAAGAAAATAATTTTTCTCCGTGTAATTTTAAATGAACGTTCAAATGTCTTTTGCTACTCAATGACTTTCCACAAACGTCGCAAGTAAACCTTATTCTGTGTGCTTCATCCGTGTGTACTCTTCTATGATTCACTATTCCAGCCTTGGTTTTAAATTTCTCCGGACATTCCTCACAAAAATAAGGTTTCTCTCCTGTATGAGTTTGTAAATGCCGCTTGAGGTGTTCCATTAATTTAAACGCTTTACTACACACATCACAAGCGTAATCCTTTCGTGTCGTATGTGTCTTCACGTGTGCTCGTAAATTTGAGGTAGACGATAAGGATTTGTTGCAAAGATTGCATGAGTATTTCTGTTTGCAGTACTCAGAGGTCTCTTCAGTCGTGAAGGTGTCCACACGGTCATCCATGTCACTACAAAAGAATAGATAATTAGTAATTCTGACACACGCGTTTACTTTAAACAACAGATGGACGTATGTCAACCATATATTGCCTGAGTCTTAGCTTATCAATATTGAAAGCTAAATATCTTATATACAACTTCTAAATTTGATTAAAAAAGACTCCAAGGAATTGCCGCACGACAGTGTTTTCTACGCAGGAAGCGCAGTTACAGTAATTGTTTACTCGGTCAGCGGTCACCATGCCCACTGTGTATTAACAACGATGAATTCCAACAAACAGGCTTGAAAATCAAGAGGGACCAAACAAACAAACCTGATTTTTCCTTGTGACTTCAATTTTAGAATCTGAACCTCAATCACCGTAGACGCTTCAAGTTTCCAATCCATTTCTGATTAAAACAAAACAATTCAAACAGTTCACGTTAAATATATTTTATAACATTAGCAAAATATAGATTGAATTGAAATTGTATTGAGCATGTAACCCTTGAATGTATTGAATACTAAATATTTCAAAATTTGTTCTTACTTGATAAATTTGGTTTTCTTCTCTCTCTCTTTTAATAATACACTTGCAGATTCAAAAAAAAACTTTATGTGTTGTTGTTGGACTCCGGATGTTGAATAAAAATAATAAAGGGTTTGTCCTCTGTGGACCTTGTAGGCAGAAGAGTAGAAAATAATGAATGAAAAGAAATGCTGTTCTATATGTTGTATATGTATACATGGTTCAAGTTCTACACTTCCCTTCACTTCCTCGGTCCCAAAGCAGAAAAGGTTATCCATGTATAAAAATAAGCATGTAACCGACAAAGTGGTTCAAAATAGATGTTGTTTTTGTACATATATTTTTATTTGAGTGAAGTAAGAACAAAAATTATATGTGTACACTTTTATTACCTTATCTCTCCCGCGTCTCACCCCGTAAACTAGTGTAAACACAGTTTAATATATATTTTAGCTGAAGAAATATTTTAATAGAAAAACGATTTGGCATGAGATTTTCTTTGATTCCTTCTGTGCATATTTCTAAGCATTTAAGGATATGAAAGTTGGAATATTCAATGACCAATTTGTAGGCAAAATTTTTATTCTAAAACGTTATTTTTAGGATTTAGGCAATGATTACAAAAATTGAAAAACCAAAAATATATTCTTATCAAAATTAACATCGGAGTAGATACTGCAGTCAAAACAACAGTTTACTTAGCTGACAACACCGCGTCATTTCATTTCCGTGCGTTTCTCATTCATAGAAAAGTCAATCTGGAACTGAGATTCTCAAATACTTTCGCAATATGCGGGGTTTACTATTTATATGGGTCATTCAAAGTACATGCATAAAATCATACAAATAGCATTGGTACATTATATAATAATTCAGGTCATGGACTCTTATAATAAAAGTAACGACTGCATTTGTTGATGTATTAATTAATACACAAAATTAACTTTTCGATTTAAGCTGTACAATATTCTACACATGACATTTCCATGCATTTTTTGTTACCTACTCTACTTTTAGCATGTCAATAATTGAGGTAAATAATGTTAGTCAGCTTCCGAAAGCCACGTCAAAACTTCTCAAAACACTTTTAGTTTTAGACTATAGACCTAGAACAACTATCTACTTAATTTATAATCATTGTGTTGTTAATATTAAATATTTCTTAAACTACATGCATTAGTGAGTCTTTCTTACAATAATCACAATACTAAAGTTGAACAGTGTGAGTACGTAGTATATACGTAGTAACCTTTTACTACATTTGCATTTAAGATAACTCAGAAAGTGCTTATTATAATAATTATGTACAGAAATAACATTCATATCGTCCGTGATTTCTCTACTCTCACTCATTGGATTTGTGTTGAGTGCGTAAATGAGTTTTTAAGTTACCCAATAGTGTAAAACTTTTCTGACAATGATCACATGAATGAGGTCTCTCTCCGGTATGAGTCAGAATATGATTCTTCAACGAATTCTGTTGGGAGAACGACATAATGCAATGAGGGCACAAATGGGGTTTCTCTCCGGTGTGCGTTAACATGTGGACTTTTAGTGTCTGTGGTAAACGAAATGTTTTCTCACAAAATTGACATTTGTGCGATTTTTCTTCTGTATGTGTGAGAATATGATTTTTTAAACTATTATTATTGGTGAACAATCTCTGGAACAGAGGACAGGAATGACATTTTTCTCCAGTATGAGTCAACATGTGATATTTTAGAGAGTTCAATACACGAAATTTTCTTCTGCAAAACTTACAATCGTAAGGCTTCTCTCCCGTATGAGACCTGAGGTGAGATTTTAGACCACTGGATGCGGAGAATATTTTGGTGCAGTGGGTACATGAGTAGGGTTTCTCAAGTGTGTGTGTTCTTAAATGTATCTCCAAATGTTGGGAGACCACAAATGCTTTTGAACAATAAGCGCAGATGTGAGACTTTTCCTTGTGAGTCAACAAATGGAACCTCAATCCCGAATATGACTGACATTTTCTTTCACATTGTGTGCATGCGTATGAGAAATGTTTTTCTTTTGAGTGTGCGCGTACATGAGATTTCAGGTTTTGTGCATGACTGAATCGTTTACTACAGTGCATACATGTGTACGGTTTCTCTCCGGTGTGAGTTCACAGATGAGTTAACATGGTCATTCGCCGTGTGAAGGCTTTCTCACACAATGTGCATTTGAAAGGTCTTTCTCCGGTGTGAATTCGCTCACGAATTTTCAAATTGTCTGACGTGAAAAACTCTTTGTCACATTGAGTACAAGAAAATAGTTTTTGGGTTTCCTCGTGTAATTTTAAATGACCGTTTAATCTTTTCTTACAACTCAATGACTTGCCGCAAATCTGACAAATGAAATTGGGTGGTTGTACTTCATCTGTGTGTAACCTACTGTGATTGACAAGACCAGTCTTGTATTTAAAATGTTCCGGGCAGATCTCACAAAATAAGGTTTCTCTCCTGTATGAGTTTGTAGGTGTTGCTTGAGATGTGGAATTCGTTTGAATGCCTTACTACAATGCTCACAAACGTAATTCCTTTCTCCTGTATGTGTCTTCAAGTGCGCTCGTAAAGTGCCACTAGATAGGAAGGATTTGTTGCATACCTCACATGAGAATTTTCTTTCTCCTTCAGTATGAATGTGTAAGTTATGCATTTTCAAGGTCTGGGCATGGTTATATATCTTATTACAAATTTTACACTCGTGGGACTCTTCTTTTGTATGATTTTTCAAATGGTATTCTAACACTTTTTCCTGCTTAAATGTTTTATTGCATAGGTTGCATGTATAAGTCTGAGGATTAATGTGAACCGCTAATGAATGTGTCTCCAAATTACGCCTTGTATGATAACTATTTCCACAAATGTCACAATCGTAAGGTTTATCATTCTTATGTGTAAGTGAATGTTCTTTAAACTCTTTTGAAATGGCAGGTAAAACCTTTCCACAGTATTCACACTCTTTCGTTTTGTGTGTGCACGTTACTCTGCAATGAAAGTGATATTTGGTTGTTGAATGTTCTGGGACAAATTCGACAATTGTATTCGTTTTGTTTACCTTTCATGAAGTTAGAGATCTGATGAACTGGAGTATTCATTCTTGTAGTACTTGCAGGCCTTCATTGTATTCCAATTGAAATTCTTAATTTGTCCGTTTCGTTCGTCAGGGCATCCACATTTTTATCCATATCACTAGAGAATAATACATGATTAGTATTTCTGATACACAGCTTAAATTAGTCAAAGTTGAATAGAAATCTGTCAATGGTATTACACGTGTCTTAAGCAGTGCGTATATACCAATGTTATTTGAACTGAAATTCCAACAAGCCGGAATATCAAAGCGGGAAGAAACAAAAAAATCTAACCTCTGGATTTTCCCTTCAGACTTTAGTTCTGGAATCCGAACTTCAATCACACTAGACGTTTCCAATAAATTTCTGACAAAAAAAGACAAATCAAATCGAACAATTAACGTTATGTTATATTTGATATATTTGATGTTTTATAATGATACACATAACAGCAATGGAATTAAAGTGATGCTCTAACCATTTGTATTGAATAATAAATATATTTAAATTCCTTCTTACTTGTTTGATATGAATTTCTTCTAATTTTTAATATAAAATCACTTACGGACTTGAAAATTATAGGTCAATAGATTGTATTCTGGAATTTGAATGAAGTTAATGAAAAGAGTTGTTGTTCGACGTTTCAGGCGGAAGTGTAAAAGAAAATGTGACTGTCAGAAAATAAAGTTGTATATGTTGCACATGCATACAAAAGGTTCTACTGCACTTCCTTCCCTTTGCCACAAAAACAGAAAAAGGTGTCCAGGGATAATAATAGGGAGGTAAAAATAGGTATGCTTATTCATTTCGGACTTCTTGATGTGTAATTATAATACACATTTGTGGTACCCCGTAAACGTATGACTAATCATTTCGCCATATTTATGTTACAAGTTTTTCATTGAAGTACTCAACATTCTTTTACATTCTCTGATTTCAATATTTCATTACTTGCAGAGGTAGCATCTGCGCATACTTCTGCCTTTTGGTTTTGCGTAACTATTTTATACATCTAAATAGCTATAATCTACTGACTCAATTCAAGTAGTAAATTAATTTAATTTTTAAGAAATTATTTTGATGAATTCTGATGGAATGAATATTTGTGTGCTGCCGCGTCTAAGGACTAACGTGTGGACTTGTCAAGAGGAAGAGGAATAGGGAAATTAAAGGAAATTACTATTTTTGGACAAAACATCACTATCTCATCACTTTGAAAAATTACTCTTACCTATCAAGAGTATATTTCTGATCATTGGGTCTCAAGTTGTGAACAAAACAAACGCATACATTTTTTCAGACAATCTATATAAGCCAAGGTTTTGATTCTTTTTTCAATTAAGTAATAAAGATAATAATTTCGTATTCGTTTTAATCCTAATTCTGTAATTTTATAAATCCAAAATGAATAGATTTTTATAATTAAAAAATACGTCAGTATTCTTTATTTAGAAATATGTGCAAATTAGTATTTAAAATGAAATATCATGAGCGAATATAAATTGTACTCTTTTATTTTTAGTTTTGTGTTCTCCACCTCGCTTACATTTATTTATGACATTTTTCCGATTTCTTCAATGTACAACAAGTCAAACAGCTAACATATGATTTAAAGTAACTTCAATTATTTAACAACAGACATATTTTTTAAAGAAAATTCTACACGTGTGAATAGTCAATTATAATGACGTTATCCTAGGATAGTCCAACTCTGATACACTGCACCCCCAAATTATTTTGAATAAATTCCTAATTGTCAATTGAACATAAATTAATTAATTCAACACTTTAAACTTCATGACTTCCATTAACTGACACTAAATAAAATTAGATCGCCTTAGTAATTGAAGAATCTATAACAAGCTACTGGAACTTGTCCGTGTTTGTGAGTGAAGATGTCTTATGGAGTTGTTGAGTTGTGAGGAAATGGATGGGGTATCTTGAGATGAACCTTGAAGATAAATGAATCTTCAAGACGATTGAATTGTTATTGTTTGGTGTACCAAATGTGTTGGTACCAACTGAGACTGGAAAATTAGCGGACTGATAACCTAACCCACGGTCAAGCTACAATCTGTCACTAACTTGTCTTGAGGCAATACGAGACTAT
>JAQIXO010000810.1:0-15458 GCA_034700305.1 Protaphorura armata
AACACGAGTTCATCCTTGATTCAAAACCCAACCACCATCTTTGCTCCGCCATTGAGAACAAAGTCAGAAGTCGTTGTTTTTGGGTACGATAGGAATACACACACTTACCATTACAATCATGTCTTATTTATTTTTTTACTATAATTTATTAGCAATTAATTTCGATTTCAAACTGTTTGATTTTTTATTAAATTAACAGACAGTTGAGTGACGCTCCTTATTATGAGAATTTGACGGCGGAGACAATCAACTTTACACACACTTTTGAAGTGAGAATTATTTAAGGACATACAAATACAAAATACAAACTTTGATGTAGTGAATGAATAATATTTAATTTCCAATGTCCAGGTTGGAATGAATGGAATGAGTCCCATTGCTTCCGTTCAAATGGAATTCCTCATCCCAAGAGACATTCAAATCAATGGGGAATTTGTGGAATTGCTTCGAATCCGTGAACCAATCGTAAGTGTATTTTTTTCCCAAGTCCACTATGTTGCAACGACCATCCCTCAAATATAATAATTTATATTGAGTTGTATTTGGTTTCACTTGTTTAAATTTCCAGTCGACCTACGATGGAAACAATTTGCGTTGTGTGGCAACGAATGGTATTTTCTACGTTGACTCTTCATCATCCTCTGGACTGGAGGAGGGCCTTGATCTGGACAAAATTCCAGAGACAGGGAATGATGTGAATCCACATGGTTCATCCAGACACAAGAGAAGTTCTTCACCTTTCCCTCGAGTTCGGAACAAACCCAAACCATCACACCTTGTCCTTAATTGCACTATGTCTGGGATATTTTGTCTAAGAGTTGAGTGTGAGGCTCATCGGTTCAGACCAAACTCTAGAGCCGTCGTTGAATTCCGTCTCAGAATCCTCACTCAAACAGCCCGTGAGTTTTTATTAGTATTAGTCATTTCCATTGCCATATTTATCTAGTTGTATTGGCTATCCTTCTAATTTTAATTTGTGTTGTATTTTGAGGTCTTTTGTTGACGGATGATGTGGTTGAGCGTGACGCCATCATTGTTGCCAGTGAAGCCAGAATCGTGGGAGTGAATGCAGAAGGAGAGTCATTTGGGAAAACGGCACAGGGTGTGTCAAAAACTTTACTCAAAGTTCAACCACCACAAGAGATTGAGGCTTGGATTGTGATTGTGTCATTCGGCGGTGGAATGATTCTCCTCACATTCATATCTCTCATTCTCGTTCAGTGTGGATTCTTTCGGAGAACCAAGAAAGAAGAACTCTACGCCTTACGAACAGAACAACGGGTAAGAAGATGAAGATAAATATATATAGAATTGTACAAAAGAAATTTAAAATGTCTTGTCCATGAGGAAGATTGACAACACTTAATATTTGATTAATGGAAACCCAGAGCATGTTGTCTTAAACTCTTTTTATTCCTTGATTTAGATTTGTGAGACATTTGGATACCCAGATGAGTTAAAATCAGAGGACTATTCAATGGACCCACTTCCAAACTATCACGACTATGAAGAAATCTACGAACACTATGACCGAGAGTCTGATTCACATGGATGAAACCAATTTTTAATTTTATAGACAACTTTGTGTAACTAATTTATTTCCTAATTAGTAATTGTACCATGTATGTAGGTATGTAGGACATTTTTAATTAAATCGATATACGATTGATTACCTAATGTGATGTTATGAGTGGACCAAACAATAAGCCAAAGACTGAAACTAGTTATAAGAGTCGACTGTATGAAAGAAATGAATGGAATGAAATAACTCAATGGATAAATTGAATAAAATTTGAATATTACAGTTTTATGTATTTTGGTAAACTAAAAATCCTTCCGAATATACTAGCAGCATTCATGGGAGCCCATCAGTCCCTCACACAAGCTTTGCCTTTGCCTGTTGCAACCCAAAAGTGAGATATTTCAAATGAATGAAAATGACCAGATAAAAAACTGTAACACAAAAATAATGATTAATACACGATTTTATTAATACTAAATGGGAATAAAATCAACATGATAATTATTTACTTCACTTCACTAATCACTTTGAAAGACACTTCAGTCCTCTGACATTTAAAAGAGAATTTCTATGTTGCACAATACTTTATTTCTAAAAATGAAATGTTATTTCTAATCTAATCAAGTTGAAGATCTAATCTGGATGGAATATTTCGAAGAGCACCTACACCGGCTCCATGCTCCAACATGCTTATTTTTTTTACTTCAATTCATTATATTTTTAGGGCTCCTTCATTTCTTCTTTTCCATAAAGCCATCTTCTGAAAAACTTGCATCTGCTGAAGAGACAAAAAGAAACATTAATTAAAACATTGTTTGTAAATAAATAAACGGACTTGGGGATTTTGAAATGCTATATCTTGAAATGTATCACCTCTCTTTCTCTTCGGTGATGGTGGACTGTGTTCCGTTGAATTTGACGAGTTGCTACTCTCACAACCTCCATCAGCACTTGTCATATCTTCTAAGCCAGCTGCTGGCCAAGGTGTCGGAACTAACATTGAAACATAAAATCAGGGATTTGTATTAAAATGATCATTCATTCCATTCCATTCCTTTCATTGCTTAACAGTCAAGGCCGACAAGAGATATTCCAGATATTGTCAAAAATCGTGAGACAGAACCAACACGATTTTGTTTCTTTCAGTGCGCTGCACTGCACTGGAATAATTCCCTTACTCTACTACATCATTATCATTATGTATCACTATCACTATCTGCTAAGTCAACGAAGGTAAATACAAAATACTTTCTATATACTCTAGTGACTTTCTCCAAATGGTAAAAATAATATTAATAATAAATAACTTACGATGTGAAACCTCCGGAGGAATACATCGCGTTCCCTCCTCTTGTCCAGAACTGTCGCTGTCAATCATTGATGGATCCTTGAGCATTATACCCATTTCCTCTTTCAGCACATCCTGCACTGTAAACGGAATCAAAAAAATTTAATATGAGAAAGAACTATAGAAAAATTACAAGAGCTGTAAGATGTCAATGCCAACCCTTACTCAAATTAAATTATAATTCTAACTACATAAACTCAAGAATTTTTCCAAAATCAAAATAAGGTGAGTAAAAAAATCTTACTTTTTCTAGAAATCTTTGTAGGTAATTTTATTAGTGGACCAAATCCTAGTCCACTTTGAGAGTCGATTATTAATTTTCCGTAGTCACTTGAACTGCCTTCACTGGTTGTTGACTCTTCGTCACTCGCATAGATTGTTTCTTCATCGCTTCTTGCTTCATCGCCAACTGATGACGATGATGTCGAAGAGACCAAGTGACCCTCCGCCTCCGCTTCTTCGTCACAGTCCATTCTAACTTCTCCGAATTTTTTTTTAATGAAATTCAGAAAAGTTAAAATTATTTATCCGGCAATTGAAGGAAATGAGAATTCAAAATAATTTCAGTTTGCCGCCTTATTTGACTACGGGGGTGGGGGACCGCTAGATGTCGCATAGGCCTGGCTGGCCATTTGTCGGCCATGATTTTCGGACATTGTGTTCATTAGACATGTTTTAAAAATCCATCACCCACTATAGTCAGATGACAGAAACTTTCATAATTAAATAAATAAATACACGAATAATTTACAATGGAAGTTTTATTTATTTCTGTCAAAATACATGCCATGAAATCATGATACCTCAACCCTGTAATTGTGAGTGTGAGTATGGTAATTAATTATGGAAGTATAATCCAACAACATTTTATTTTAAACAATCCCGATTGCAGTCAACTGGTGAAAGTGTACCTTCTGCCACAGATGACGGACAAACAAAAACCCAAAGACCACAAATCGGTATAAATATTGGACAAGGATTCCATGGAGATGGAATACTTGAGTGATTGAAAATTCTGGGGATTGTTCGAGCACCAAGTGACTAATCTAATCTAATCGAGTTCACAATCTTATGGATGGAATATTTTGAAAGGCACCTAGACCGGCTCCAGCTTCTCCTGCTGCAGATAAACGTGTTCAACTTTCAAAAACAACCTTCTAAAACACTACTGTCATGCAAAATAAAAATTCAAACAAAAAAAATCTGTGAGGGTCACTCCGTTTGTTCTATTTATTTAAATTGTCATTTTTATAAAATCAAAATCTACGGATTAAGGATTTCCGTTCTGCCTTGAGAAAGTAGCAGTCACATCCTGTGTTGGAGTTTAATCACCATCAACACCATAGTCTCCGCGGATAATAGAATTAATCTCATTGACAGCGTTTCTCCAGAATTCAACATCAGCTTCAGTGTCTTCTCCTTCTGGCAGGAAATGCATGACGTGAATCATGTCTTTCGCCTTCTTCAGATTCTTTGCATGTTCCATGATCGCCCTAAATGAATTATTCACAACGTTAAACAAACAGAATATTTTCCAAGACAGTCAACCAAACAAAAATGCCCAGAGGAAACATTAGTGAAACATATGTTCCGCGCAAAATATGTTGTATTTTAAAATTTAATATTTAATATGAGACGATATTAAGTGGACCCGATGACCGGTCGTAATAGTTAAGAGGATATAGAATAGAGTCAGACTATGCTACACTTTATATGTAAAATATAAGTCGAACAATGACAATGACTTACTCTTGGGACAGCGGCTCCCGTCGAACGTCTTCACGCTCTGGCTTAACTCCAACTTGGAACTTTGCCGCTCTCACAGCAGCTGTTAGTTTTGTCTGCTCAATTTTTTCATTCTTTTCCATTTCTTTCATTTTGAGAAACAATTCATACTCTGTGTTGGTTGGGTCAGACTCCGCCAGCTCCTTCTTAGTCGGAGCTTTGTATCTGCGTTAGAATAACAAGTCTGTAATTAGTGCCACCTAATTCTCCACAATACTTTGAGCGATGCTATGACCATGAGCACAAAGTTAAACGTGGGTTTAACACTTCCGGCCGAGTCATAGCAATTTAGACTCTAATTACATCAGAGTCCTCATAAAATGAACGTACAAAAGTACAAAATTAAATTGACTAACTTATGCAAGATTCTTGCAGGAAGTCCCTGGTGTTCTTTTTTCTTGGAGTCAGCGAAGAACACTCTCCGCATCACTGGAGTCCACAAAGAATTGTTCATTTGTGCTATCTGCTCTGGTGTCACGTGAAACTCACCTAGAAAACAAAACAATTATTTAATATTAATTACACAAGTAAATATGTTTGTGAGACTATTTTAATTTGAACTGATTTGATAGTTCTATTTAGTTTTTAACCGAATAAATAGCCAAATAATTAAATGTGCCCTGCTTTGTCTGATGGTCAATAAATATTAAAGTAAAGTTCCAGCCCAGTTGCCAGCACAAATTGGAGAATCTTTTTGAGCACGAAAGGGAGAGATAACTCTACATTTTTCAAATATCTTTTAGTGTTTTAACTGTTCCTGTGAAGCATTCTTTTAGTAGGATCTGAAATAAAAACAACTGAAAAACGAATATTTGAAAAATGACTCATTCTTTGTTCTGCCTTTTTAGCTCTGGCTTAAAGAATACCACTTGTATGGTATTTCCATACAGTCCTATGTGACGGGACTGTCGATTTTTAAAAACTTTCTTTTTGATTGGGACAAGAACTAAGAACCCGAGTCTGACCTTTGACCTTTGCATTTTTTACCACTACCACTACATATTTACATAATAGAAATTTTACAATGATAGAATAGATGTAAAATATAAAAACTGACCACCAATCGGAATCATGTCAATCAGATCCGCCAGGTTTTTCTTCAACAACAGCTCTTCATGGCTCTCACACGCCATTTTTCTCTTTTTAGGCTATTTTTTTGAACGGAATTTAGAAAAGTCAAAATTAGCACCCGACAAAATTGAATATTGAAGAGTTGTGAGAATTTAAAATATTTTCAGTCTGCGTCTGACGTGACTCACGTGACTACAGGGGAAGTGAGGTTTCTCACACGACTCACGAATATTGGATTTTCTGGAGCAGACTCTGTCGGTAAACCACTAGATGTCGCAAAGGACTGGCTGGCAATTGTGCGCCGTGATTTTCGGACAGCAATTAAACAATTAAAAGGAGTAACATTGACTATTGAATTGCGACATTGTGTTCATTAGAAAGGTTTTAAAAATCCACTATTCACTATAGTCAGATGGAAACTTTCATAGTTTAATGAATAAATACACGAGTATTTTACAATAGAAGTTTTATTTATTTTTCTGGAAATACATATGATGATGCCTCAACCTTATAGACTCATACTATACTCATTAAAATTATTCTAGTCACGTTCCAAATCAAGAAATGAAATCAGGAGCCAACTCAGCCAACTAGTTTTACTCTTACTCTCCCTATAATCGAAGGTAGTGAAATACTGTACATTACAAATGAATTATAATCGGTTGGGTATGTGTGTCGAAATACACAGAGTTAGGGATTATCGTTGTACTTCTTCAATTGAGTACTCCCTTCAAAATCGCAAACCAATCATAGCCTGTTGATCCAAACTAGGGATCACTTGAAAACTGCACACATTAGTGTGCAGTGTGCAAATTCGTTCGTTCATTAAATTCGAACAACACATCTCACACACGTCACACTTGTATGGTCTCTCCCCAGCGTGAATCATATTTTATTATGAATTCTTTGAGCTTTCCCTATTGAAAAAGCCTTCTCACACGAGTCATACTCGTACGGTTTCTCTCCAGTGTATGTTCTCTCAAATAAGCACTCCTCTGATTGGCATGGAATAACTTTGTATTTTGTATTTTGTAGTCACTCAATGTGTTCTTCTTGGACTTTGCTCTAGTCAGACCTATCTCTTCACCATTACTTACGGAATTGGAGTCAACATGCTGAATTCTGGACACTGTTTTAAAGTCAAGGTCACAGTCGACCCCTTAGAATCACATTATGGTGTTGACGTGTTGTCGTGGAATGTACGTATGTGTCCAAATTATAGACACGAGATTATCAGTCCTAATTGTACATTGTATTGCGTACGTCCAAAAACCACGAATTAAAAAACCCATTTCAGGCCGTTTAAAATTACCCATACACTGCATACTGCAAAGGCCGGAATGCATTATAGTATGAAATCCCGCTATTGCAGCAAAATGTGTTGGGACGAATTTGTACTTTATTCTAGTTAAATATGGAGTTCTACTCTAACCCACTCATTCATCCTATTATGTGAACGATATGAAGATGATGCACAAATAAAAATGTCGAACTGATTATTGGTTACTATGGTTACCTACTACTCTATGAAATGGTGGAAGTTGAATGTTAACATTCAACTTAAAATATAACGTTACTATGAACCACCCTGTATTATTGGGTTGAAATATTTACACGTAAAAACTGACTCTTAAGATTTGATAATTTTTAATGGCATCTGGAAGACGAGGCGGGAAGTGGCGCAGGTTTCAATTTTTTTCCATTGAGGAAATTTTTTTGGTTCAATTTGTCAGCTCCAGACACTCCAGACACTCCAGAGACGACTGACACTCACGAAGCCAGAAGCAAGACACCAGAATTCCAAATTAAAAGATGTCTGAGCGAAAAGTTCCAGGTTCAGGTTTTTTGATTAATTCTTTGTTATTTTGTATAATTTTGTATATATTTACCTGTCCAGGAATTTCACATTATGACATTCATATTCATTAAATTAATTTCAGATTCGGACTGGCGAGATTCCTGTCCAACAATTCAAGACAAACAGTTACATTTATTGAAATCAGGAGAGTTGAGTGATGTAGTTTTTCTCGTTGGAGAAAATGAAGTGCCGATTCAAGCTCACAAGTTTATCCTCATCCTCGCATCCCCTGTCTTTGAAGTTCAATTCAGTGAACGATGGAACAAGGAAAACAAGATTAAAATTCCAGACGTCACTCCCAAAGCATTTCAAATGTTTTTGAAGGTAAAAGTTTTTGAGTAATTTTGAAAACGAAAGAAAACTTTATACCCGAGTGGGTATTTCTGTCAAGTATCCTATTTTAATTTTTTATCACTGTCCACAGTTTCTGTATACTGAAGAATTTACTATAAGTGAGGAGGAAGCCGAAGATATTCTATCATTGTCTCACAAGTATATGGTAAAGCCATTATCAAAATTGACCTCCGATAGGTTGGCAGAAAACATCAAGGTTTCAAACGTTCTTCACATATATCGAATTGCGAACAAATTCGGCATTGTCGAGGAATCCCTACAGAACACCGCAATGGAATTTATTCTCATGTATGTCATTATACTCCGTATTATTCTATTTCATTTTATTTCTTCTAATACATCATACAAAATTTTCAAATACAATTGACGACCAGGTTAACACGATACTTTTTCATTACAGGGAGGGAAGCTCTGTTCTACAAGATATCGGATTTTTAGATATTGATCCTAACACACTCTCGACGATTTTGAAGAATGACAAGTTGCGTGCAGATGAGATTACCGTCTTTCGTGCCTTGATGGGGTAGGAATATATGACTTTATATTATTTTGTTTTATTCTGAATAGTAATTAAACCTGACTTGTTCTATTTGTGTATGCAGATGGGCTGAGAACAGGTGTCAAGTCGAGAAATTGGACTGTACTGTTCATAACAAACGAATTGTATTGAATGACTTGATTCAACTCATTAGCTTCAATCTGATGAGTCCACAAGACTTTACGAATGAGGTTATTTGTGGAGAACATGAGGGAATTTTGTCTGACGCAGAGACAGTTGTCATTTTTAAGCACTGGCATGCTGGACCATCCGTCAGGTTAGAGAATAAATTATTGGATAATTAATTTTAATTATACGTTTGGCTAATTACATTTAATTCCAAGATTCTATTTGACTCAGGTCACTTCTACCACCACTCCCATTCAGTGTGAGTAAAAGACACGGTGGAAGTCTTCACATGCTTGTCATGCAGGAAAGTGAAGTGCGAAAATATGTTACTGCACAACACTGCCGGTTTAAATACGGCAGTCACACCAAGACCAATTGTGAAAAAATATTCCAGTAAGAATCAGAACTCATATTTTGGTGAAAATGATGGAATATGTAGTAGCTAATTAATTTGTTCTTTGTTTTTATTAACAGGTTTCGTTCGAATAGGAATATATGTATCAAAGCAATTGGACTTCGCCAATCCATTAATCTAAAGGGTGGTCATTCAATTGGGTACCTCGTTTTCAATGAGTCCGGATCGGCCGGGTCTGAAATGTGTATATCAATATCGTTGTCTGAAGAAAAGGATACGTTGGCTGGAAAATTTCTACCACAAATAACTCAGAATATTGATTCTCTGAATGGTTTTCGGATTGAAAATGACAAGACCTACAACATTAAATTGGTTATAGGAAACGTAAGTATTAGCACGTACGAGGAGTTAATTTATTAGTCAATTTAATCATATTTCAAGATTTTGATTATTGTCAATTCACATTTCCATAGATTGATGGAAGTTCGGACGTGGTAGCTTCTGGAGCTGGACTGCGACTATCGAATCCCGTTTTAGCGGTTGGTGAGGAAGATCTAATCGTCACGTTCACAACAGTTTCATCTCAATGCCACTGGAGAGGAAAACCCGGTGTGCACTATTGCATGTGCCACGGGCAAATCAAAGCAATTTATTTCACATTCTAGAATTCTAGCTGATCAATGTTAAAAAAGTTTAACTCTACTCTGTATATTAGTTTTCTCATTACTATTATTATTGTTGTTTAATTTAATCCCAGTCTTTGATTAAGGTTTGTGAGGATGAGGAAGCATGAATAAAAAAACGCCAATTGTGAACTACTGTTAATTAAAATAAATACGGTCATGTTCTTCATTGTTGTGGTACAGTATGGTTTAGATTTATGGTTATGAATATGAACGTATTAATAATGTCGTAATTGGAAAAGTTCGGAATTAGGATTAGGTAAAACGCCATACTAAATTTTTTATGCTTGTAAAAGTATGTATAACAATGTTTGGTCATTTGACCCTACTTTTGATTAAAAATGAGATGGGTTATTCGAATATCATTAGCTTAAATAATTTTAGGATTCGGAATTATTACAACCAATAACTTTTAAAAAGTAACTATAGTTTATTTCAAGATTCAATATTAACAATTACTAGCGATTAATAGTTTCGCCAAGTAAATACAGAATACCTTACATTACTAAATTCTTGAGCACAAGTGCGGAGTCATGAAACTGCACAGGAAAGTAGTACAGTGAAGAATAGTGTTAAAAGGATAAATCAAAAAAAAAGTTCCATTTCCAGGATTTTTCTCCAGTGTGAATAAGCTTGGTGCGCGCCTTCAAACTCATCAATCGATTATATGATTTTTTACACAGAGAACATTAATGAAGTTTTTCACCCGTGTGGATTTTTAAGTGCACATTTAAGTTTCCGATCTGTGAGAAAGCTTTCCCACAATAATGACAGTTATAAGGCCTTTCTCCAGTGTGACTTCGCATGTGTATATTCAAGTTCGATGGTAAGCTGAAGGACTTGTCACACAATTTGCATTTGAAATATTTCTCGCGTCTGTGGTAGTAGTAGTGGATGGTCAATTTCAACTGATTAGGGAATACTTTGGAGCATACAGTACAATGAGAGGTGGTCTCCGCCTTCTCGTGAGTTTTTACATGGTATTTGTAAAACTCTAATCTGGAATATGATGATTGACAAATCTGGCACTTATACGGCTTCATGTTGACTGCTTGTGCATTTGGCATGATAGATTCTTCAGGAGCATGTGATTCCAAACTCCCTGGCTGTGTATGTTGTTTGTCAGGGTCGGATTCGGACTGGACGTCGAATCTGGGATAGTCAGCATGTTTCACTTTCTTGGATGGCTGAAATGTCTTTGAGCGATTGTCTATACCGGTACCCGTGCCATTCAAAATTGTCGAAAAGTGATTCCCGGAACTCTTCGGTTTCAAAATACGATGATTTGAGTTGAGATTTGGTCTTACATCGTCTTGGACTTGGGAAACCACAGGCACACTGGACTCAACATCTAATTTTCCATCTGCTGGAGCTCCAAGTTTTTCTGGCCCCGATTCTATGAAACTGAAATATTTTAAAAATTAAGAAACATATCATTCGATTTCCTACTTTAAGTGATGCTTTGGAACTGTTGAGCACGACTTTCCAATTCCATAAAGGTCTTCAGATTATATACTTCTACCGAATTTTAATTTTAGTATCTCATAAAATTAAAATTATTGAACCCATCGATGTAAAATGGCCAGCTAAAAAATTTCTGAAAAATCGGCAGAGTCCCGTAACACATCAACAACATGGAAATCCCTTGTACTCTTGTGTTGAAAATTTTTCTAAGTATTTTGACAATCTTGACCGAATTCTACGTAACCTAAAGTTAGGTTTGGTTAGATTAGGTTAGGTAGAAATTTCATGAAAAAGTAGAATTATTTTTGTAAAAATACTTATGAGGACTTAGAAAAATTTTCAACACAAGAGTACATGGGATTTCCATGTTATTCTGTGTTACGGGACTTTTTTTTAGCGGGCCATCAAACCGAGTCCGACCGATGCGATGTATATTCCCATACTTTTCAGACATGTTTGTAAACCTAAAAATTCTACACAGAAATCCAAGTTTTCATAAATAACATTAATATTTGCTGCCTTAATTCTTAGACAAAGAATTAAAATTAAAAATAATTCAGAGAAAGACATTTCGTTTTCGTATAAATAGAATAAAATTATTACCTAATTTTGGGGAATTGAAGTGTACCATCATGACGAGGGCCGTGTTGTTTGAATACTAATTTCCAGCCAGCTCCATATTTCTCAATGTACGCGACTCCCTCACGGGTATCAGCGGTGGTGGTTTGTGGATCTGAGTCTGAATTCATCCTTCTTGCTTTTTAATTAAAAACCAATGATTTTTTTTTTATTCGGATACCAATATTCCGAAAATCAGGAAAGAATGAAAGTTATTGTTATTTTTTTTAAATCGAAACAGCTTAAATTAGTACAACGCGCTCTCGCACAAAAAGTCAAGGAAACTACTATTATATACGATTATATATATACGATAGCAATATACGATTTGGGAATATGAATTTACAGGGTGACCCAGAAATTATATTGTGTAGTGTAAGCTGTGTTTAATTTTAATTCAGTGAAATGTTTAGGGTTAGGTAGATAGGTAGGGATGGTTCGCTAGAAAACTGATCAAATTCAGTTGTTTAATTTCCATTCATTTTTGGACTTCATTACGCACGGTGAATGGTAGAATTAATTTATGTTTTACAAGTTTTACTGTACACAATCACTCACGACTCACGAGTCTCAACTTGATACGTGAATATTGGAATTTTATTCCCTTAGCTAGCCACGCGAGCGTGAAAATAACAGTTTCCGAAATTTGGAAACTGTTCAAAACACACCAAAAGTTTTTAGCCCATAAGCGTAACGTTAAGTTGTAACCCATGTGGGCTGGGAATTTCTCGAAAAATATTTTTTTTGGCATTTTCGGGCATTGACGTAAGGGGTCATCAGTAGCTTTGGAGAGTTATGACCCCCCAAATTAAGGATCACAACCCATAAAAGATAGGTAACGACCAAAGAAATTTAACCCAGGAAAATGACTTTGCGCCGAAAATCCCAGTGGGCCAACCTATTGATGACATTTCCCGAAACTTTAATACATTCTGCCGACTGAACTATATTTTTAGAAAATCCAACTCTGCAATTTATAGGACCCATCAATTTCACTCGGGAAATATGCAACGGTGGCACATTCCTACAACCCACAAATCCTATGCCCTAAAAAGCGTTTTGGGAGAAAATTTCTGGTGGGCCAACGAAATGTCGGAACTTCGCGAAAGTGGAATTGTTGGTACCGCATAAGATTGTCTAGATGGTGTGTCACATTCATTTTGTATATTATTAAATACAGAGAGTTATTTCATTTCTTGTATTGTCTGGGAATGGTAGCCCTAGTAGTAGTAGTAGGATGAGTAGAAAGACCCCCGTGTCCATTGTACTCAGAACATATTTTCTGGACCACCTTGTATATTGCATTCCCATGTCCCATAATAATATGTTGAATTGAGAGTGAGA
This sequence comes from Protaphorura armata, assembly GCA_034700305.1. Lineage (NCBI taxonomy): Eukaryota > Metazoa > Arthropoda > Collembola > Poduromorpha > Onychiuridae > Protaphorura > Protaphorura armata. The sequence goes on from JAQIXO010000810.1 coordinate 13,070, forward strand.
CAATTAGAGACATGTTTTCCAAATCCACTCCTCTGACTCCACTTAGTCAAGTGACGGAGACTGCATGCCATAATTAAATAAACACACAAATGATTTACAGAACAGAAGTTTTATTTATTGTGAAAATGCATAGGATACCTTATTAGGATACCTTATTATAGTCTTCTACTTATTAAGAGGATTCTAGGAGTTTGAAGTTAACAAAACAACAATCAAATCAATAGATTTTTTCTGTCAATACAATCCAAGAAACTGAAATACCGTACATACAACATATTTAAAATGAGTGTGTGTGTGTCGAAATACACAGAGTTAAACTTTACACTCACTCACTCATGAGTTGCTAATCTCCCTGTATTGTGATTGTGAAGGATCTTTCATTATTTACAAAACGTTCCCTTCAAAAACGCCAACCATAGCCACGATCTCCAACCCGAGGGAGTGAAACGGTTGGCCAACCAGGCGGACTTGGACTCCGACTCCGACTCCCTGGTCTTCTTTGATTAGGCCCAGAGTGCGCAGATGTTGGTGAAGATGGCCGCGAACGATTTCCCTTTCCATCGGATGATGGTGAACCAGGACGTCCATCTTGATTGGGAGATGTCGGACGCTGTGGCTGCGGCTGAGGCGTTGGCGTCTGTGGTTTTTCATTCGTTGGCGAGGACGGACGACTCGTGGAAGGTTCCATGACGTCCATGTCTGTTGGGGCTCCGCCCCCTCGTACAATCGTTATGTCACGATGCACAATTCGAATCTGGGTAATGATACACAATTAATTGAGAAAACTCACGTGGTGTTATCGAAAATCTCATCTAAAAAACAACGTTACCTGAGTGGTTTTTGAGTTGGGAACTGTTTGAACAAAAGCCTCAATATTTTGCAATGGTAGATTGTTGTTGAGCGGAAGGACACGATCAAATGGAAATCCCATGGGTTTAGCATCTGGGTACAAATCATCCAATAGACCACAATAACTCACTGCATCACGACAACCTTGACCATGAGCCCCGGACTGGGCTGATCGTCTCTCCACAGCATCCTTGGTTCCATCTGTCAAGATGGCGTAGAGGTCATAGGTCATTCCATTCGTTTGTCCACGGGGTAAGAGCAAGTGTTGTGGCCACCCACATGAACACACGGATTGGGTTGCAGTCGGGAGTTCCACGGATCTCTCAAGCTCACGGAATGTTTGATCCCATGGGACAGTCACAGAAGACTCTGTCGATTCACGTTCAATCACATTGGACCCAGGAATCACTATAAATTCAATCAAATGCTCAACCATATACAAATAATACAAAAAATGGAAAGAGGAGGAATTGAACCCCAAACTCACAATCCGTGGTGAATTTGTCCATCTCAAAGAAGAGAGTGCGTTGTTTGAGCACGTCAATACGTGAGCCACGCTCATCATTCCGTGGAGCCATGAAAATCCGAACAGTCCCACTCACGGTTTGCTTCCCTGAATTGACCACCTGGTATTTAATGGAATTGATATCAACGAGGTGACTCCTCTGCAGATAAGTTAAGCCTATAGAGTAGTATTTCTGCTCACGTTGATTCGATAAGAAAAGCTCTCATGATTCAAATGAGTGACACGGGCCCAAATGGGTCCCAGATTGTTTCGGACTGTTCTTCCAAAGTCCAACCCACGTGACAAATCCACATCACTCTGCATCCAATGCGTCGTCAAAATATTTCTTTCTCTGTTTGGAGTTTGGACGGAAATCTCTGTCACTTGAATTCCTTCCCAAACCAGCTAAATTAATTATTAAAAATAATTCAAAATAACTCACGAATTTTATTCGTTAATAAAAAGTTAATAAAAAATGACCTCTTCGTTTGTGTACGGAGGAAGCGTGGCCTTGTACCTCTCAAATATTTCATCTATGTACTTGTGCCATCTATGAAATACTGGGTCACGAAATGCTACCGTGTTGTCTCCCAACACACCAAGATTTTCCTGAATCACATAACTTGGTAAACTAATAAGTCACAATTTTACATAACTCATTAATTTTTGGTACCCTATGGTGATATTTAGGATCATGGGCAGCAGCAATGGTCATGTGACCCATGTTATGGAAATCCCCGTAGAACTGCATGTTAGGACTATTTTCTGTTGCTTCAATTATGTCACCCAAAACATCGATTCCTTTTTCGATCGTCAATGGCATCGTGGTCCCGTTTCTCTGTGTAAATAACAAATGAGTTTAAACATAATTTCTAAAATACTATGCTATCAAAGTGTTTTAAATGTAGATCGAATGCTTACTCCAATAACGACGCCCGTGTCAATGGCTTCAAAAATACGATGTACCCATGTCTTCATGTCTTCGAGGTCTAGAGTAAATGGCATTCTGGGATCGGCTGATCGATCCACACTCTA
>JAQIXO010000811.1:0-15452 GCA_034700305.1 Protaphorura armata
ACTCTGGGCCATAACTAAAACTAGAGAAATTAAAATTAGAGAATTGTAAAATTATAAAATTGTAAAATTGTAAAATTTAATTCACTGTGTCTGGCGTGTATTTGTACGTGTGAATAAATTGAGTGTTTTGATGAACAGTATGAAAATTTAATCCATTGAATACATATTACCTTATACATATTTATTATTTTGTGAATTAATTAAAAACTATTAATTAATTTTAAAATATCATTTCCGCTGGTTTTATACCAACAGCTTGGACGCCCTTCTCCCATAAATCCTTTGCGAGTTTTACATTCTGTGCTAAAACTGAAATGCTGGTTTCCTGTGAATAAATGAAAACCATTTTGAATTAATTAAGTTGAAGTCCTACAATCTATAATTTTTTTTCTTACGACGCAATTAGCCCAATAGAGTCCGCTCAGTTCTTCAACCTCTTCCGCCACCGCCAGATGAATTTGTGTTTGGGCACCCGCACCCTCCGTAGGAGTCTAGAAAAAATATAGTCAAATTAAAATTTAAAAAACCAATTAAACACCATTCTAAAGCACTTACAATTGAAAATAGCTGGAGGATACGATTGAATACAACGCGGTGCGGTACTTCATCCGCGTAACGAAGGAATTCAGTTTTGACTTGTCAAGGGTGCAAAGCATAGACTGTCAATCCACGAATCCCAGCCTGACGGAACCGACGATCAAGTTCCCTTGTGAAAAGTACATTGGCTAAATTGGTTCTACAATAGAGTATATCTGGTTGGAAAGATTTTTCTGAGTTTAAATTGTCAAGGTCAAATTCTTTCGGGAAAGTGTGTCCGTATGATGACACCATTATTATTCGAGACTTGTCGGGTTTCCTCATCAAATCTAAAAGAAGGTTTACGAGATTGTAAGAAGAAATGGACCAAAATGATTTGCTGCCATATTTGTTTCCAGGCTGCTCCAGCATTATTCACCAAAACGTCCAGTCTAGTTTGCTCTGCCAAAATTTTCTTGCTAAATTCCCGCACTGATTTCATGGAGGAAACGTCAAGTTTCATCACAGTCAAATCTCCGCTCGGAACTTCTTTTTTAATTTCAGCTAAAATAAAATATATCAAAAGTTTTCAAATTAATGGTCCCTCGTGTGAATTATATTTTTTAAAAATTCAATATTTTTTTTCTCAAAAACGTACCCAGAGCTTGTTTCCCTTTGTCCACATTTCGACAAGCCATGATGACTTTTCCACCCCGTTTCGCCAATTCTTTGGCAGTTTCGTATCCAAGTCCAACATTTGCACCCGTGACACTGGCAATCAGAAATGATTCAATGCATACTTGAGAGTCTTGTGACAGCAAAGAATATTTTTTTTTAACTTTTGTTAGCATAAGTGCATGAAATCAGGAATGTAATTGTGTGTAACTCACGAGTAAAGGAAAATGTGAGTACGTTGTAGTTTTGCTTGTTATCTTATCTATGCATTATTTCATTATTACATAAGTTGGTGCATGGTGTCCGATTAACATTGTGAAATATTAAAAATTTTGTTCTAGAACGAATGAGGTGTGAAGTTGAATTAAACCACGAGGTTATTTTTGTCTATTTTTTGGCGTGCTTAAAATCATGCAAAGAAAAATATTACATAAGAACATGTTTCTTGTACAATGTACAATTTCATTACATTGATTCTACTCTAACTCTCAGAATTCAATGCAATATTTGTGTCAGGTATTTACTTTAGGAAAAAACGTGCAATTCTGGTTCAAAAATATTTAATACACAAATAAGGTTTTCTTTGGACAAATCATATCACAAGTTGCATAATACTGTGTCGAGTAATGAGTCTTACAAAAATTTAATATTGTCAATATTAGAAAATTGTTTCGTCTGGTTTTAGATCAACTACTTGGACACTCTTCTCCCACAAATCCTTAGCGAGCTTAACATTTTGTGCCAAAACTGATATGCCGGTCTCCTGTTGACAGATTATAAATATTTTTCATAAGAAAAACGATATTGGAATTACAATTTGATATCAATTTAAGCTTACAACACAATTAGCCCAATAGAGTCCACTCAATTCTTCAACCTCTTCCGCCACTGCAAGATGGATTTGAGTGTGTGCACCTTCCTTAGGCGTCTCCAAAAGACACATTAGTTAAAAAATCAGAAAACCATCATTTTCTCAACTACATTTTTATGCTACTTTTTGAAGAACTTTGATTAAAATTAAGTACCACTGCAAAGAGTTGAATGAGACGATTAAATATGACCCGGATCGGACTCTGATCACCGTAACGGAGGAATTCAGTTTTGACTGTTCCAGGGTGCAATGCATTGACAGTTATTCCACGAATCCCAGCCAAACGGAACTGACGATCGAGTTCCCTTGTGAAAAGTACATTGGCTAATTTGGTTCTTCCATAAACCATCTCTGGTTGGAAAGATTTCTCACAGTTTAGATTTTCCAAGTCAAACTCACTCACAAAAGAGTGACCGATGGATGAGACCATTATGATTCGAGACTTTTCAGTTTTCCGCATCAAACCTGCGGGAGACAGATTTTATTTTTATCTCACCGGAGAAATTCCTTAAAATAAAAAACTCACCCAAGAGCAGATTTGTAAGAAGAAATGGACCAAAATGATTTGCAGCCATATTCGTCTCCAGTTTATCTTCAGTGAGTACTTTTTCCAAAGTCGCTGCTCCAGCATTATTCACTAAAATGTCTAGTCTCGTTTGCTCTGCTAAAATCTTCTTGCTAAATTCCCGCACTGATTTCATGGAGGAGAGGTCGAGTTTCATCACAGTCAAATCTCCACTTGGAACTTCTTTTTTAATTTCAGCTAAACCAGAACATTTAAAGAGTTCACTTGTAAATCGTGTTCTAATAACATTTTCTAAGAATTCTGGTTTAAATTTCGGCAAACGGTCTAAAGATAAGTGTGTTCATTATTAAGTTGACATACCCAGAGCTTGTTTCCCTTTTTCGACATTTCGACAAGCCATGATGATTTTTCCACCCCGTTTTGCCAATTCTTTGGCAGTTTCGTATCCGAGCCCAACATTTGCTCCAGTGACAATGACAACTTTCCCATCGATTCTCCTGTGACTTTGAACTTTCGCCGTTGTCAATTTCAAATAGAATTTAAGCGGAATAGGACTGGCTACAAATAGAATGAATGGCCAAGAGAAAATTCCAAACCAAAGTGTGATCACTGTGGCGAGACCCAATAAAGTTTGATAAACTGGGTCCAAGTTTGGAATATTTTTAATGCAATCCATTATGAATTTTGGGCCACGACTCGTTCAATAAACAATTGGAGTGGAACTGACTTCATTGTTTGCACAACTCTGGATAAAACAAAATTCTTATGTCATTCGCGAAAAAAAATCTAGTGCCGGCTAAAGAAGTAGATTCATAACTCTGTGATTGTTGTGATTGCAAGAAATCTTTCTTGTCCCATTCATGTGGGTGTCTCGAATATTTTTGCTCACATTCAATAACATGCCGGACTTTTGAATGTTATGATTGTTCGAGGACACCCTGTGCTTAAACTCAAGTATCTTTCGTTATCTAATAATGTGTTTCAAGTTGGTATACAATTGCCATGTTAAAAATGACCTTGTAAAATATTCAAAAAAAAAGCTCAGGATGTAATGCAAATTGTTTTGTTCATTTGTTTGCTGTGAATTTTTCAGTGTACGTACGTACACTGAAAAATTCAAGTATTTTAGCTTGGAAAATGTAGAGTAACAAAAAGCTCAGACGCAATTTTGTGATCGCAAGCAGTTCAACTTTTTTTATTAATTTCCCCGTAGACGGATTTGACAAATGAAACTGGTAATATTTTCATTAAGAAACGAATTAATAAGAGATATTTTAAAAAATCGTTTCCTCTGGTCTGAGACCAACAGCCTGAACGCTTTTCTCCCACAAATCCTTTGCAAGCTTAACATTTTGTGCCAAGACTGAAATGTTGGTTTCCTGTGAAAAAATTATAAATAGCTAAAATTAGTAACTTTTACGTATGGATTTTAATAAGGTATCAACTTTAGACTTACAGAACAATTAGCCCAGTAACGCCCACTCAATTCTTCAACCTCGTCAGCCACTGCAAGATGTATTTGAGTTTGGGCTCCTTCCCGAGGAGTCTACAAAAATATGTACATTACAAAATATGTACTGCATTGTCTGCATTGTTGTGTTAACTTTTAGGGAGTACAGTACTTATATGACTTAAAATTGTTTACCACAGCAAAAAGTTGAATGAGACGATTATCTATAGCCCTGTACCAACTCTCATCACCGTAACGAAGAAGTTCAGTCTTAACTGTTCCAGGGTGTAAGGCATTGACAGTTAACCCGCGAATCCCAGCCTCACGGAATCGACGATCAAGTTCCCTCGTGAAAAGTACGTTGGCTAATTTGGTTCTGCCATAAACCATCTCTGCTTGGAAAGATTTCTCACAGTTTAGATTTTCCAAGTCAAACTGATACACGAGAGTGTGAACATAGGACGAGACGATTATGATTCGAGATTTTTTAGTCTTCACCATCAAACCTGTACGATCGAGTCAGATTTTATTTTTAATTCACGAAAGAAAGTTTTAAGAATAATTCCTTAAATTGAAAACTCACCAAAGAGCATATTTGTAAGAAGAAATGGACCAAAATGATTTGCAGCCATATTTGTTTCCAATTTATCATCAGTCAGGACTTTTTCTATTGTCCCTGCTCCAGCATTATTCACTAAAATGTCCAGTCTCGTTTGCTCAGCCAAAATTCTCTTGCTAAATTCTCGCACTGATTTCATGGAGGAAAGATCAAGTTTCATCACAGTCAAATCACCACTCGGAACTTCTTTTTTAAGTTCAGCTAATACAAAAGAAGTAAAAAGATTTCCTCCAATAATTTTGATCGAATTTTTTTCTCGCAGACATACCCAGAGCTTGTTCCCCTTTATCCACATTTCGACAAGCCATGATGATTTTCCCACCCCGTTTCGCTAATTCCTTGGCTGTTTCATAACCAAGCCCAATATTAGCACCCGTAACAATCACAACTTTTCCATCGATTCTTTTGTCACTCGGAGAATACACCCAAGTCCATTTCCAATATGTTTTGATCCCAATCGGTACACCAATAAATAGAATAAATTGCCAAGAGAAAATTCCAAACCATAGTGTTATCCCTACAGCAAGACCAAATAGAATTTTGTACACTGGATCCCAATTTCGAATGTTTTTTAAAGAGTCCATTTTAATATTTTATTAATTTTACGAGGAAGGATTTGTAGAGAACCACGCGTTTCTTGCTTAAATTGAAAAGTGTTATATTTAAGTGTGTCGAATATTTCATCTGATTTTTGACATAAGGAAGCATTGTAGAAATTCTGAACTCGCTCGTGTGACTCTCCATTAATTTGAATCTGTTTTTATTTTTCCTTATTATACTCCACGCAAGGTCAAATGCCATGCTACCAGTTAGAATTATTCTGGTGCAATTCCGTTTTTGCATTTATATTGAGCAAAGTAACAAAAATTCACACGATTCTTTGTAATAATGTTAATACCACGTGCAAAATAAGAGGTGTATACAGGGTGTCCCAGAAAATGCGGGCACACTTTGAGTGACTGTAGCGCATGAACGTGTTGTCCAAATCTCTCGAGGGATGGCTCATTGGAAAGCCAATCGCATTTGCAATAAGGGACATGTCACTGTGAAATTCAAAATTTTTAATAAGGGGTCACAAGGTCACGCTGAACTCATTTTCTTGGTTAACCCATGACCAGATGGACTAAAAAAAATTCTAACTAGCAGCTAAAATTAAACGACATAACTTCTTAAACATTTCAAAAATCAAAAAATGTTCCAGAAAACTTCAATTCTTAAAGAAGAAGTGAAAAAAGTTTTCTTTAACATTTTTTGATTTCTGAAATGAAGACTGTCTTCTTTTTTTCAGTGCCGACTTCTCGGTGGACGCTTCCACTGTCAAATTTCTTCTCAAAACCCCAATTGCAACATTACGGGTAGCATGGCCAAAACCCTTTTTCCTTATGGGAGTCAACATTAAGTGTCTTATGGCAGTTAACATTACAAGAGTGGAGAGCATACGAAACTCAAAACCTCTCCATCGTCAATCATCACTCAAGGAATTTCAAAACCAATTTTGGGTTTTGAGTTTCGCATGCTCTCCACTCTTGTAATGTTAACTGCCATAAGAGTCGTAATGTTGACACCCATAAGGAAAAAGGGTTTTGGCCATGCTACCCGTAATGATGCAATTGGGAGTTTTGAAGCGTTTGTGGACACTTGCGCGCAGCTGCACGGGGCGCATCTGGAGGACTGCCGACAGGATAATGACATTAGTCATTACCAAGGTCAGGTTGACCACCACACCAAGTTTCAGGTTCCAGGACTCAAAGAAGGGTAAAAGGTCACATGGTGACCTAGATCAAATGTCATGTCAATCGGGACAACGTGTACCGAGTTTCAGATTTTAGTGACCACCGAGTAGGCGCCACGATGTCAGTGAAAAATCTCCGGAGCAGTCTCAATTTGGATACATTTCACTGAACCCGTGACACCACATGCGTGGTCACAAAAATCTGAAAATTGGTAGATGTCGTCTCCTTGACCTCCTCGTTCCATTGGCACCAAATTTGCCTTGTGTCATAATGGGGACTGTCAGTGACCTTGTTTTAGTCCATCTGATCATGGGTTAACCGGGAAAATGAATTCAACGTGACCTTGTGACCCCTTATTAAAAATTTTGAATTTCACAGTGACATGTCCCTTATTGCAAATGCGATTGGCTTTCCAATGAGCCATCCCTCGAGAGATTTGGACAACACGTTCATGCGCTACAGTCACTCAAAGTGTGCCCGCATTTTCTGGGACACCCTGTACATTATAGCAGATGTAGCACAGATTTGGCACTATACAGTAAAATTATTCAAATTTTAGAGTTTATTTCGACGAATTGAATTTGAATTTATATTATATCTTTGAGATGAGGTATGACAAATATTCATGATTATGTGAAAGTTTAGCTTGACCCCACTGTGACTCCCTTCCAAAAAGCAACGTAGCCTTTGATGTTGTTTGCAGCTGGTTTTGGGTCTGGATAGGACCTATAAAAAAAAACACCCATCACACATCGTCATCGTCAGTATCAATTGTCTATAATTTATCAAAATGGCTAATTTGAATTTTGACATTTTATGCTAAGTTTTCCAGTAAATATAAATCCAGTAAAAAAAACTTACCAAGCTGCAGCCTCGTTCACAGTTCACAGAAAATTAAGACAAATGAGGAAACTAATAATCCTCGTACTCATAAAATAAGAGCCGAATATTTGTAGCAAAAATAATATTTAAGGTTACCATCCACCACCACATCCCAATAGATGGCTTTGCCTTTCCAAGGGCAAGTGGATGTTTCAAGACTGAAATCCAAGAACTTTTGATTTACGGCATTCCGAGGGAACTGCACACATAAACCAAACAAAATATTTCGGATAACCAAAAAATAAACTACTAATCCGGGTAGTAGCGTAATTAAATTCTTAATGGTGGTTTGACCTACATAAGAGTTCCCTTCAACGATCACAATTGATTTTTCGTCACACTCGGCAATCACAGTCCCTTTCCACTTGGCGGAAACTTTTCCCATGTCTGTACTGCTTTCCCACCCAGGAAAACGAAAGGAACTATGTTCGAAATTAACTTTTGTGAATCGTACGTGATTGTGCGACCAGAAATATTGGAATCTAAAATGCAAATACACAGCATACACACAAAACCTATTCCGATGGATTTTTAAACGAAATTTGATTTCACGAATTCCAGTTTGCCAAAATTCTATGATATTGACTTCAATGACTTCTGTCGCTCAAGAATCCTTGGTTACCTTGGTAATATTTTTTTTTGCTGAAGATCACTGACGTTTCATAAGATTTTGCATTTCTTATAACACCCTCCACGTTATTACCATTTTATATTTACCTGTCTTTAACGGAATTCTTTAAAAATTAAACTCCGAATGGGCTACGTACCTGTGTATCCAATGATGTTACTTGAATAAAAATAAATATAAAAACAGATTGGCGCTCTAATATATTAACTTCAATTCTTAGACACATTTATACACGCAGCCAGTTTAGAGTTATTGAACTGTGTAAAAGTCTACTGTCAGCGTGATCAATCAATTGTATGTATGTATTATATATGAGATTGATATTAGATTAGTTTTAATAAAATCCATTTTTTAGTTTAGACAAAATAATAAAATCTAGCGTGAAAAATGGAATGAATTTTTCTTCAAAACAATAATTTTTAATTAATACATTTCACATCGTCAATGCAGTGTATTTAATTTATACTATATAGTATACTATATTTGTGGGAAATAGCTGTAGTTATAACTTTAGTAACCCAAACTACTAAATGAAACGCATTAAGAGAAGTTTTATTTTTATTATCCTCGTATACTAACAATCATATTATGGGCCTGACGTAATTAAAAGTAATTCCAAGTATGAACTATTTGTCCCAAGCTATCTTCCGATGTCTCTGTTCCACAGTTAAAGATCTTTTTGAAACCAGTGATGCAATAATCTCAATCTCGAATGCAACGCACGCGATTCCAGCGCATAACGCAATGAGAGTGAGTGGTATCCTTAGAAAATTCAGCTTGAGTACCTTAGGCTCCCGATCTTCCTCTTCAAGTTCGAATATCAATCGCTGAACAAAAGAATTGTCGTGAGGAATTGTGCCGACCTGCTGTGCGTACATGTATACATCAATTTGTCCGGCAATATTGACAACCTTGTCCCACAACTCCCATAGGCCAGACTCCATGATTCCTTGAAAGGTTCTCCTGGTTAACCTGTAGATATAATTAGTAGAAATGGCTACCTGCCTGATATCCACAAATTGATAAGCTGGACCACTGTAGACTAGTCTTGTTTCATTATTTAGTACAGATTTGATGAATCGCTCAGTAAATGGCCAATTTTTGCCTTCGATTAAGGCAAAATTGTGTGAAAAACTTCTGTTGCCTAAGTTGGTTTCCATTGGACGATGACTGAAGATAGAGTCTTGAAATTTTTCGTATGGTACGTTTGTGTATAAGCTCTTGCCGATCAGAGACGCAGTCCTTTGAATAATTTTACGACAGTACTGACACGACGAATCATTTGCCATCAACGGAACAAGTGGGACGTATGTCCCGTTCTGCACTCGCATTTTCGTGAAACTTCCAACTGGAATATTCGTGGATGCGAGCTCAGAGAGTGATTTCGGAAACGGAGGAATAGTTGATTTGGTTGCAATAGATGTGAGAACTCCTCCGTAGCCATTGGTGATTACAATTGTCATCAGTATCCAAAGAGCAAAAATGAAAAGTCCTGCAGGCTTTAGACTCTTTCGTAACGAGGAGCCTTGGTTCACCAAAGTCCCAAATATAGAAATCATGCCAAGACCATATTCAGAGGTTGATCGAATACGATACATTTTCTTTCTTAAAATGGACATGCTCAGACTGACGAGTCCAAGAGATAAGAACGTAAATATCCAAGTGGATAAATCCATTGAGGTGTGCAGAGCTTTTGTATTGGTTTCAGAAATATACTTCTTATTGATTACGACAAGCATGCGATGAGGGAGAATCTCCACGAGTAGTATAGCCATTTTTCTTGTACGATAAAAATTAACGAGTTCATCATGTAAGCCGTTGCCAGATCCAAGGTACCCAAACGATAACCCCGGGTCATCAACTTCAGCGATCAATGAGAAGTTAAATCTTGTCACAATTTCTAAATAAGCACACTCGTCGTTTTCCCACAATGTCACAGAGCTCTTGAATTCTAAAACTGGTTTACATGTTGCTGTGATAGCGATACGGAGCTTTGCTCTAAGGATGGGTGATTCTACTACAACTACCACGCCATTCCTGTCCCTGTGTATGTTATACCAATGTCTGTCCAGTTCTTCCATGTCAATATCAGCGTCAAGAGGTATGTCTAGGTAGTATCGCCTTTTTCCGCAGAATGTGCATATGATGTGTACTGATGTTCCATTGTTTAATATGACGACATTCTCGTGAAACATTGGAATTTGATGAAATTTAATCCAAAGTTTAATAAAACTGTCATCGCTAACTTTATCTCCAACTGTGAGAGCAACTAGGTCGTAGTTTTGATTAGCCGACAGCCGATACTTTAAATAATCACTAACCTCGTGGATAATTGTGTCTGGTAGAATGAAGATTATTTCAACCCGACATTTAGTGAACCTCGTAAATATACCTGTAGGAATATATTTGATTGGAAAGTCTTTCGACACAGATACGGTTGCACCTTGAAATGTATCAAAAAATATCATTGGTGTTAATCCTGGTTGAAATATGTTGAAGTAAGCGTTCCAGTCATCGCTAAACTCATCTTTGTTAAATGTGTCATCTTCTTCAGAATCGTCTTCTCCGCTGATGTCTATTTCGGATTCTTGTGTAAAATCGTTTTCTGATTCACTGCGTTCACCAAAGTCATCCTCCGAATCTCCATTGTCGTTTTCGCCTACAGTTTCATCGTTTTCTGAAGCGTGGTCGTCAGAGTCTTTGTACCCGGTATCCATGTTCAGCATTTTTCCGCCCACTATTTTAATGAGGCATGAATCCAAGCTTTCCAGAAAATTTTGTATTTGACCAGAAATGATTTTCTCAGATTGACCGGACGAGGTTATTGGAATCGATATTGAATGTCTTGCCAATAAAAAGAGGAGTGCAACTGTCTTGAAAATTTCACAATTCATTTTGTACTTATTAACTGTATTCGGTGTTGTTAATTGTTCAACATCTGACTTGTAACTAGGTCAAAAAGTGAATTGACTTCCTAACCCAGTTGAAGTAGTTTTCTATGCACACAATTTTGTAAAACCCATTTGCCAAGTCATGCAATACCTAATAATCTGACTATGTGTCTTAAGGGATACAAATCCAGTATTCCTAAGCTTTGAAACAGAGTAAGTTTTTCTTGAGATATGAAGTGTGGAATCCACATGAGAATCCAAATGTCAACATACACGAAGGTTAGTCAAATTCAAACAATATAACCGCTTACTAAACTTACTACATTGAACGCAATGATAAATCTAAATATCTCAGTACTTCTCGAGGACAATTTTGACCTTGTTTTACATAACTAAATTTGAGGTGAATTTGCTTTGCTACAAGGAAGTACATGTTTCTTGGAAAATATCATGTCTTCTGGTTTTGCCATGCAATACCGTTGGGACGATCAAAATTGCGAACTATCGTGCTGGAGGACTGGCACCTGAAAACACTATTTATTTCCGGTATTTACAAGGTTACAATTATTACGTCCAATAGACTCCGTGCGGAGCAGTTTGCTTTACCCATCTTCATGTATTTTTGGGTGAATTTTTTTAGATTTCTCCAGAACTCGAAAAGCGTTCCGCGCGCCTCTGCGCACATTACCTATTCTGTGACCATGTGAGCGAGTAATTCTGCAGGAATCTGAATGAAGAGAAGCTTGCATGTATTCCCTGGTATATAGGAAAAAGTACAAAGACCAGAAGTTATGATTTAATGATGTTTTAAGAAGAGAATTTTTGCATTGAAGACACATTTCCCGTGCAACACTTATTTTGACGAGGTTTTTATTGTACTCATTTCCATTTTCTTCGAAATGCACGTAATATAGGCTAAATTGGAAAGAATGCGTATGTTATGCTGCACATTAATATACTTAATACCAATACACGTAAATTCACCAAAAATAATTGGCACTACAATTTCTCATGACACTATTTATACTCAAATCGTACGCTTTATTTCTTTATCGCAAATAATTACATAATGCGTAAATAAGGTAGTACGTAGGCAACGTAGGTAATAAAATGAACTTATATCTAGCAATTTAATTTTTTCCTGTTTACTTTAAAATTTGGCTCCCCTCCACCAGGACCAAATATCGGAAGGAAAACAAAATGATACACATGACACAATACAAAAATCATCAATTTAGATAAAGCAAACATCCATCGAGGAGATTTGAGATAACCAGTGTATCGCTGGAGCCAAAACGGCATCATCAACGGGATCCAAAAGAAATAGGCTAAACCCATAAATAGTGTACGCCCTGTAATATGTCGGAGAGTCGGGATAGGTTCATAATGTCGGAGGGTTTTGAGCCATTCTTGATAAAATGGTTTCAATCCAAATTCCAAGGAACCTCCTTCCAATAATTCCATGTCTCGCTAGCAGGATAAAGTTGTCCATGGTAAAATGTTCTTGGATGTTCAATGAGCGTGTAGGTATTTAAAGATTGTCCATCATAAGTTTGAACAGTCACTTCCACACTTGTGTATCCCAAGTCTTGAAAATTTCCACCAAGTTCAGTCCATCTGATTCGATCGTATTCTTCTTTGGTTATTTCATGGGCAACGCCATGGACTTCCGGTTGGGCTGTGAAAATAGGCGTTCGTCCAACAGAAGCGTAACTCGGTTCGTAGTATGGAATTGCGTTCGTGTCAAAATTAAGGAACCAACCTGGGAGATGAGCCGGTTTTGATTGTGTAGGGCGAACTTTTCGATTTCCGGTTAAAATTTTTGTATTCATATTTGAGCCGAAGGCAAAATACCACATTTCTTTGTTACCCGAGTCTGCAATTTTGTGGGAATGTATTTACCCAGGTTTATGTTTGATTTTTAAAAAGTTTAAAATGTGTTAGTGTCGGTTCGTATGTGTAACCAAAATTTTTGCACACGTACGTGGACACTGAGGCAGAACTTATGACAGACTGAACAGACAAACCGCATAACAATTCCGGTATGTAATTCACTTGAGACATGTACGTATGGGCAAGAATTATGTAATTATTTTGACATCATGACTTGCATAAAAACAGACAATTTAATTTATGAGTCAAGGTCCATCCACAACAGGACCAGTTTTTACTTCGGTAGTGATGCAATCAACTAATTTATAAAATTATCCAAGAATGCTGCATGGGATTAAATAATTGGTTTAATAATCTAGGTAGTCGCTCTCGCGAAAGGGAAATACAGTGCAGTGCGGGCAAATCTGGTCGAATTCACAGTCACAGGCTTTATAACTGACTAACGGCACATGGGCAACTAGGTCATTCAGGTAGACCACTGCTCTTAACACGTACCCATGATCTCGATATATCTTCTTCATTATTTCGTGACCACAACACATCTGTTATAGATGACAGACAAGCTTAAGTACTTTATTGAATTATCGACAACCCGGCGTTGCGTTGTGATTTCCGCAAAATTATTTCTCGAATAAATTTAATTCCGTGTCCAATTAAATATCACATGAATCTTGACTCTACGATTGTATGTAGTGCGGTGGTACAGTTCAGACAACCGATTTTAATTATTAATTTATGAATATGCAATGCTGCCGTAGTATAGTCGTACAAGTATGAATTTTTCGATTCTCTGTACTGTGGTTCGATTCCTCGACCGAGATTTTTTTTAGCAACGTGGCCATAAAGTGCGTTCTTTCTGGACCGTGCAACTGGACCGGCTTAATGTAAATCTGACCAATTTATGTATATTATTTTAAACGTCTACGTGTTACCTCCTTCAGAGGGTATCTATTGCAATTCAGCGTGGTAAAGTAGCCTCTGTTTTAGGCACCTTACCTTCAGCCAAGGAGATGTCTGATTTTTTTATATTTGTGATTGTGCTTGAATTCTTCCATATTTGTTTCCAGTTTATTTCAGTCATAACTTTATCTATTGGAGCTGCACCGGCATTATTCACCAAAATGTCTAATCTCGTTTGCCCTGCCAAAATTCTCTTGAGGAAAGGTCAAGTTTCATCACAGTCAAATCTCCGCTCGGAATTTCTTTTTTAATTTCAGCTAATACCAAAGGATTATGAAGTTTCGAACGTTCGTTGAATTATATTTTTTTTAAAACTCTATCTAATTTTTACCTAGAGCTTGATTCCCTTTGTCCACATTTCGACAAGCCTTTATAATTTTTCCACCTCGTCTTGCCAATTCTTTGGCAGTTTCTTACCCGAGCCCAACATTTGCACCCGTGACGATCACAACTTTCCCATCGATGCTCCTGTGACTTTCAACTTTTCTCGTTGTGAATTTTGAATAGAATTTAAATGCAACTGGGGGGCAATGAATAGAATGAATGGCCAAGAGAGAATTCCAAACCAAACGGTGATTATTGTGGCGAGACCCAATAAAGTTTGATAAACTGGGTCCCACTTTGGAATGTCTTTTATGCAATCCATTATTAAAAATTGGAGACTCGACCGACTCGACTCGTCTACTCAACAATTGCGGAGTGGAACTGACTTTTCAGTGTTTGCTCTGGAAAAATAAAACTTCTTATAAAAAAGAAGTCCAGTGCCGGCTAAAGAAATCGATTCAGAACCATGTGATTGCAAATAAATTTTCTTGTCTTATTTTAGGTGGGTGTCTCAAATATTTTACTCACATTCAATAACATACAGAATTTTTTTAATGTCCTCGGCATTCAAAGACACCCTGTGCCACTCCCTGGAGCAGAGTTGAACCTTGTCTGACTCATATTTCTGATATTGTGATGACAGGGCACAACTTGAAAACAAGTGACTGTGGTCTGTCAACTCCATACTCCATGTTTTAATAATAATTCCGGCGACAAATTCCTTTCCAATATTTTGAGTGAACATCGGTTGCGCTATTTTTCTCAAGATTTTGTTCGCAGATTTTTAGTTGTAATTGACTAATTTATTAAAAATTTATTTTTGTTTCTAATTGTTTACAATTATGTAATTGGAATTGTAAGTCAATTAAACCGGTCTAGGAACTTCCTAGCAAATACTTGCAATTATTTTTATTACTTCCAAAAAGCACCATGTAATTGTAATTGCATTTAATTACTTACAAATTAATTTAAAGCTAGCAGGTGATTAAGAATGTGTACTGCTGAGTTGGGTTAAGTGAACCGGAATAGTCTTATACTTGGAAATTAATCCAATAATAGTAAGTAATTTATTTTTGTAGAACAAATAGCTGCTTTAGCTTTTTATACATGTTAGTATTCTTAACATACAATAAGATTGGCGTGATGTATTTGAATACAAGTTTCACTAGTCTAATAAAACCTGCGACTATAAGTCTAAATGTTTCCCACAAAAGGACAAGTAATGAGATACATATACACGAACCGTACACCATAAATACTCTTTGTATATTCGATTTCAGTCCAAGTTTTATAGGCCCAGAATAATCGACCTCTTTGCCCGTAGTACTTTGTTGAACAGTAGTTAGCACATTTTCCCACTGTTTAATTATGCCTGATTGAAATAGGCCTTCCAACCTCACTCTCATTTCTACTTCGTCCGGATTGTATTGTTGAAATTCCCAATACTTGTCGTGTTCCATTAAAGTCTCTGTTCCAATGTAAGC
>JAQIXO010000812.1:0-15443 GCA_034700305.1 Protaphorura armata
AGTGTGTGTGGAAATATTACCCAGAGACTTTCGGTTTTTCGAAAGACTTACCATGATATTAAGTTCAAAAATTGTTCCGCTGTTTTTCTACCATTTCGGAGAATTGGACATGTCGCAGGACAAAGGTTAGAGAATTTTATTTTGCTATCTCCTAATTATATCTCCTGTATTCAAATCGTTAATGTTTTTATAAATCGCGTGCGCGTCTTCGCGTGGTCGACCGTTGATAACTGGTCTTGGTCTGTCCTTGCCGTTTATGCCGTGAAACTATTGGGTGTTGTCTATGCACCCAGTCAACGAGAAATGCGCTGCGATGCTTCACCATACCTTGGAGCTAATCTTAATTAATTTGTGTACTTCTGTACTTTTTTTATCGATTTCAGGTTTCGACTTCTGGTGAACGGATCGGTTATCTTCAGGGACAAATATGGCAGCTGGCATGAAATCAGACCAGGGAATTTCTGTATTGATGGAATGCAAAAGTCACCCAAGAAAGAGTATACTGGGCATGAAGCTGATACAATGCTTTGGGTTTGCCAGGGAGAATATAATTTCAAGAGACTCAAGGTAAGTTAAGATTTCCGGTCGAATTTCCCTTATTTTACTGAAACTTCCAGAAACTTCCTTTGCATTACTTTTATTACCCGTTAAAACCTTCATATGCGTGACCAAGACTGCCAAGACACTTTCAGTGACCAACCATGAGTTTTATTATTATAGAAAAGTAGTTCAATAGTCTAAAGTCTAGCCAAACTAATTTATTTATGTATCTTATGAATTATTACAGAAACCAATTCCAATCTACTACGCTCTTGCTTTATTTGCTGCGTCCTTTCTCCTCTTCATCACTGCTTTCGTGTACAGCCTTCTCTGGAGACAAAATGGCGTGTATGAGTGGCTTATTTTCTCTGAAGTCATTTCCAACCTATTTATGGTTATCTTTGTAGCCACAGGACATTCTATAGGGAGAAATCCAGAGAATTCTGATCTCGGTTCTACGCATTGTATTGTCATTGGTAAGTTTTTGCATTGATATATTTAATTTTTAGGTTCACGTTATTAGTAAAAATCGATTAACTCTCATCATTCTATTACAGGTGCAACTGCTCACTTCTTTTTCCTGGCTTCATTTACATGGACTTTTATCATTTGCTTTGAACTTTGGTGGATATTCCGGTAAGAATTTTCGTTGCCGAATTTTGAATTATATATTATATATTAGACGAAGTTAAAATAAATCATATTAGCGAAGTCGTGGCCTACTAGGCCTACTACTACTATACTAGAGCTCAACGAGAAATACGCTGCAATGATTCAACAAGATCTATGTCGAATTATATTATTGTGTGCATTTATTTTAAAGACGTACTATTTTCACTTCCAGAAAATTGGAACCTGTGAATCGTAGGCTGGATAGTTTGAGACGTCTCGCCTATTATCAACTTGCTGGATGGGGGCTGCCCGGATTGACAATTTCAATTGGCCTGATTTTGGACAAGTATTATGGTCTGCACAAGTAAGTCTTACGCCCTTACACACACACACAAACTAACTGCAATTACAGTTTTCTGAAAATGTAACTTCTTTTTTTTAAATTATAGCATTGAAGTAGACTGTTCCCCAGTCACGACACCAAATTACGGACTCCTCAACTGCTATATATCAAAGCCAGCTCAAGGACCTTACCTATTCTACCCAATTGGTGCCATTTTGATATGTAATCTTATATTTTTCACACTCACGATTCTCCAAATGCGAAGACATCAAGAGTCAACAAAGACTGCTCTTGAAGGTCCAGAGTCGCGGAGCAATAACAAAAATCAAGCACAATTGTAAGTGCACTTGTTATAGTTATTATCGAAACCTTTACATAATAATCAGATCGTTCTGTTAAATACAATGTGCTATGTAGAAATAATGATTAATTCCATGTCTAACTTTTGTCTAGAACGACTGTGTTTGCTAAACTTTTTGCAATCATGGGTCTCACTTGGATTTTTGAATTGGTTGCATGGATGATCTCATCAAAACCTAGCCGTTCAAATGATTTAGTGGGTGAGGAGGATGCTGGGCCTCCTCTGCATTGGATTATTTACGACGTTGTTATTAGTTTGCAAGCTGTCGCCATTTTCTTCATTTTCACTTGCAAGTCCGAGATATTTCTCAGTGTTTGGAAGCGCTATCCTTCTTTACGAGGTAATGTATACATACAAGACATGACCTTTGCCCTCGAACTTCCTCTTTTCGTATGAACTTTATCTCTAATCAATTTTTATTATTATAGTTATTCTGAAGCCGTTCACATATATCCCGGGATGTCAAGTCCGTCAAGATTCAAAGGTCAACTTAGGTATGAGTTCAATGAGTTGACCTCAGACGTTCCAGAATTTGAATACATCGATCAAGGAAGTCAAGAAATTGGATTAGACAAACAATGTCAAGCTGCACAACTCGATGACGAAGATCACTCAGATCAGAATCAGAATTCTTCAAAAATTCAAGACTATTGGTTTGTGAAACTAGTCATTCTAAAGTTACAAGAATCTCAGAGGTAAAGTGACAACCCTTTCAGAAACAGGAATTGGAAAATATCAATTCGTATCAAAGACTGCAACCAATAAATTGCCATAACGTAAATTACGTGACGCGAAAATGTTTGATGCCCTACCTGCTCTCCGTATTCTGCTATTTCCGCTTAAGCCTAAGCGTTTGTGAAGTATGTGTCATATGTAAATGTAGTGTAACCCCGTCCATCGTTCATTGGTTTTTGAAAAGCCCTTGCTATTCTTTAAAAAATATTACAAATATATTAAGATTTTGATTGTAGAAAATGTTTCGTATTTGAAATGATATGCTACTCTTAATTAACTGACTTACTTTACTTAAACCAGTTACAATGAATTTCACCTCGCATGTTGACAATTCCTTATCCTTTTAAAATTAGGTCTATCTATAGCCTTTGGAGTCTACGGAAATGTTTTAGGATACAATGCAATATTTCGGAACTCATATGTCATATCACTGTCACTACCACTGCTGTATTTATTCGTGTTTCAGTACATTATAACAACTCAGATTTTATAAATGGATTCTAATGCTTATTTTCTTTTTTGAATAAATTATTTATTATTTTACGGCAAATGTGAATTAATGTTTGTGCATTTATTTGATGCTTTCACTTTCACATGAGGTAAATTGTACATTGAAAAATACAAATTGAAATTTGCTGATATCGAATCAATTAGTAACATTTTGTCTTTTAGTTTGTGTGATAAAATGAAAGTGGAGGTTCTCTTCAAAGCACTACACGGTATCCAACCGTTTATAGAGCCAATTGAGCATCGGCTTTGTTATTATTTCTTGAAGTGACAAGGTGGGCAAACCATTCAATAAATAAATGAATTACTTGATTGGCCATGCGAAGCAATTGTCCCAACATTCGGAATCCAAACATTCTGAGTCTTAAGTCACTCCAATTACGAGTCCAAAGAGAATCCATTTTAAGTTTGAGTTGATTGACTTTAGCTGTGTACCAGATTTGGGCATGGATGTAGCGGAGGATCAAGTATTCGTCGTATGTTCCAGGACGGTATCCCACGTCGTAAATCCCGAGTCTGGCGCTCAATCTATCTTCATATATCTCAAGTTCATAGGCAAAGGATCTGACCCCAAAACATTCCCACGACCGAATCACCAAGACACAGAAGGCTGAAACGAGGTGATCCGATGTCCAACCCAATCCACCCCAACAAAGATACCAAAGTATGAAGGCAACTAAGCATGCCAGCATAACAAGGGTGTAGTTGATCCAAATCATACATCTTCCCAAGCATCTCTGCACAGAAATTATTCAAATTTTAATTTCCTGGTTTAATATTATGGAAACAAATACAAATACGTCTGCCATGTTACAATCTAGTAAATTAAGAATTACCTCAGATTCTGCAGAGGCCAGGACTTTTGCGAGTACGAAGTTTACAGCTGCAACCAAGACATAAAAACTGTGTTTCCCAAGAGCTGATAAAAAACATATCAAAATTAATCAGAAAAATTTTGCAATTTTTTGAAGTTGCAGGCCTACAATTTGCATAATGTGCATATATGAACTCATAGGTCGTAGTTACAAACCTTGTTTGTACAATCCAGGACTTTGAGTTGCTGCAACCGTGGTATTCCAGTACAATAGACATAGCAAGTAGATAACGCCAACCAAACTGCCATACTATTTGAAAAAAATATAGTTTACAAATTAAGAAACAAGAAAGGGTCACATAGGTACACTTTTCAAACACAGAATAGATACAGGTATATGGTGACCAGACCACCAGAGAACCTTCATGTATGAACTACCCTATCCAGAAAACTAAATTTTAGAGTTAATTTATTTTTCAGTGTTTCCAAATTCTGAGACACTAATTTAAACTTAACTTACCACTTCTAATTCAGCCAAATGCTTCATTGATCTCTGGAGAGGCGTAGGGATGATGGTCTGAACGTTATCCCTGACTCGATTCCTGTAAACCTCCTGCTGTTTCTTGTTCATTGTTGTATTTTTAGTGGAGAACCCCACCAATATCGAAATAACGGATGAATTAATTTTATGTCTAATTTTATTTCACCAAGCGGCACCAGCGGCGGCCCAAACTCTGAACAAAATTCAAATTTTGGCGCCCAACTTCCGAACGCAGGATTTAGCCTTACGAAAACAATGCAAAGATACAGCTGCCACTGCGCCGGACTGCGGGAGTGCGTCATCAGCGTCACTAATCGCCATCGCCGATCGCCGCCATCATAGTCAGAAAGTCTGATTGATTGTGATTGTGAGTGAACAATTATGACACACACATTTCGTCGGCCATGAAATTTTGTGAAATCTCATCAGTCATTCTCATTTTATTAAAATTAAGATTACAAATGAATTGGAATTGATGCGTTCCGTTTTCCGTACTGGTTTACGCTGTAACACATATAAAAATTGAGTTCGTTTACATATTTTATGTAATATTGATATAGGTGCGCGATATAAACTGATAACTTGTAAAATAAATCTAGAGCTTTTCAGGCGTATCGTAGTAGTCACGCTTAGACGGCTCGGCTGAGGGCTGAGGTCTGTGCTCCCATTGCTATATAAGAAACTTTGATCAACATGAAAATGTTGGAATGAATTTTTATCTTCGCACTATTTTCGCGAGTATAATTATTTGCATTCTAACCACACAGTATCGGCACCCGTGTCAACTGAAGACTAATTGTGCTAGAAAATACTTTAAATGACTACTATACTACTATGGAAGGCGGTTCGGGAAAGGTTTTCACTATTATTTAAATTCGGCGAATTGTTTCGCACGCAAAACCGACTATATATATACTAACAAGTTTCTAAACTGCTTCAATTCAAACTGTCCAATGATTTGACTCAAAAATCTTCAAAATTTTCTGACTGTGAACATTGCTTCTCATGATTTAAGTTCAACAAAAGAAAATAATACCATTTGAACAATGCATTGGTCCAGTAGACATTGCACCTGCCTTATTCACTGATTATATACATAGCCTACAACATTTTTTTTAGTAACATAATGTTGATATCATTCATTCTACAATAATATCACAGTCTTGTTTACGAAATTAAACAGGCCACGCTAGCTGAATTGCTGACGCATCTGTTAAAGAAGTTACATTGTATATATGTGTACCAGTGGAATTGACATTTTTATTACGGATTTTCATTTTTAAATAATCACACAAATTATGTGACATAATTGTAATCTTTACAAAACCTTTAAAAAATGTATTATTTCCTGGTTTTTGTGTTGTATTTGTAATGTGAAGTGTGCAAAAGATTTCCAAGATGATCCACAGCATCATCCAATGATCCAGGAGCACCGACGTTTGTTGACTTGAATATTTCATCTTCAAAATAAAATTGTGTATTTTTGACAAAGTACGTTAACCCGCACTGAGCCCGGTTGACTTAATAATTAATATTCAACTTCCAGACATGGCGGAGTATAGCAACAACGATGAAGGGAAGATTGAATCCGATAACTCTGAGAACGCAACTGAAGTCTGAAGTCTCAGTGATGCTCATCTGGTCTTATGTTAAGGAGATGGGTAGCTCTGAAGGACTGTGACCCTAGAAAAATTTGGAAAGAAATCCGACTTTAAAAAAACTTGATTAAACAGAACCTACCTAAATAATCATTGTTTTAAAATTACCCAACGGAGAATTTTGTTGTGGAATGGCCCACAAAATGTGAAAATGAGAAGCGGCTAAATCACTTGGCTCCAGATGCTGAGAATAACAAAAAAATTCCATGTTAGCCATTTATATTTAATTAATTCCATTCACGAACTATCATTACCAACTTACTTTGACTAGATTTTCCAGCGAATCCAGCTGGGTCCAGTATCTCACAATTTTGAATACGAAGAAGAACATGAATTATGGGAGTTGTCCATACGGCAGCGTAGTTCAATTCAGTATGAGAAAATTATAGTTGAACAGTATGGTTTTATTCGTTACAGTTAGAAGACGTGGACGGCACAGCTTGTTGTAATTGTAATCATTACTGTGTTACACGCCACGTCACCATGATGTGTTAAACGGCATGTAAGGTTAAACGTGGCATTTCCGGGTTCCGGGCAGAGTACACTGCAATATTGTTACTGGTACCGAATGTTACCATTTACCATATAGACAACGAATCATACCCTGAATATTACTAAATGCTTTGGACGCATTATAACATGGCATTAGATGCTTTGAGAAATAACACGAAACCAGCCAAACCGCCAAAGCTCTCTAATAAAGTAGTTTTTCATGTGACGCTCGGATAACCATCATATTTATTTTGGTTCTTTGATTTGATTTTATTTCATCTGATTTTTTTATAGGTAGATATTGATTGACGACGAAATATTGATAACACTCCCCAAGACTGTAAAGTCATTTCCTTTGATCATCTGATCGTCTTCGTTCATATATTTTTATCTCCAATTTCTGGTTTTGTAAAATATTTGTTAAATAATTATACATTTGCATCCTGAACAAAGAATGCAATCCTTGACTGTCTCATCAATTCCTATAAAATTGAGCTCCAATGCAATGGTTCACATGGTTTTCAAAAGTAATGCGTTGATTCATTTTTGTGAATTTCGGTAATTGATAACTTATCATGGCACGCTGCTCAAAAAACCAATTTTGCATGCTGGAAGTCAAAACTAATATCTAGAAAATAATTGTCACGTTCAACCCGAAGGCCGCAAGTCACAAAAATTTCTGAGTACCCACTAATCGCATCTGGCATACATATAAATTGAAGTTTTTGGAATTCTTTTGAAAGTTTTTGATTGTGGAGACTCCTGTTTACACAATTAATTAGGTGATGATGACGCATCAAGAAGAGAAGTTACACTGTGCATGTGTATCAGTACAATTCACATTTTTATTAACGACTTTCAATTTTGAATAATCACCCAAATTATATGACAAGATTTGAATCTTTACAAAACGTTTAAAATATGTATTATTCCCTGGTGTTTGTGTTGAATTTGTAAACATCTGTAGTATGCAAAAGATTTCCAAAATCATCCACACCATTATTCTAAGATCCATTAGTAGTGACTTGTGTTGACTTGAATATTTCATCTTCGAAATAAAATCGTATATTTTTGACAAAGTACGTTAGCACGCACTGAGCCCGGTTGACTTAATAAATCTTGAGGATTGTGACCCTTGAAAAACATATACAGAAATCCGACTTTAAAAAAACTTGATTAAACAGATAATTTAATTAATAATCATTGTTCTTCAAATTTACCCAATGGAGAATTTTGTTGTTATCTGTGATGGCCAACAAAATTAGTTAATGAGACGCTCCTTTGCCTCAGTAATCAAAATCTCTGACCGAATATCTCGGATCCAGTTGCTAAATTTTATGAATAAAAAAACAAATACAAGTTATTATTTTATATTGAATTAATTCCATTAACAGTTCTTATTACGAACTATATCACATTAAAAACTTACTTTGATTAGATCTTCCAGCGAAACCAGCTGTGTCCAGTATCCCAGAATTCTGAAGACGAGGATCAGCATGAACCCAGGGATTTTTCCATAAGTCCGGCGTAACTCAATTCAGTATGAGAAAATTTTAGTTGAACAGTGTGGTTTTATTCTTTACTGTCAGAATACGTGGACAGCATAACTTGTTGTACCGTCATTGTGTTAGACACGCCACGTCATCATGACTTTTTAAACGGCAGGTGGGATAAACGTGGTATTTATGTGCCTGACATTTCCGGGTTCAGGACAGGGTATATACTGCACCGGTACTGAATAGTACTCGATGTTACCATAGTCAACAAATAATGCTAATATACATACACGCAAATCTCATTGGACATATTATGATTTCTCGTTAGATACTTTGAGAAATATCCCTGTGTGCATCAAGCGCCAGAGGACATTTTTTAATGCCCTGGCCTGTGAGAGAGCGAGAGAGATTTCAAGATTAATGGTTACAACTACCGTAAATGACCGATTCATCGCCTGGGTTCGTATAGATGCTGGGTCTTTCATCATCGCGACTATGGAGAAAGTGGTGAAAGTCTGCGACCCCTGACCCTGCCGGAACAAATAAAAGTCCGGGCGATTAATCGGTCATTTACGGTAGTATTGTATACTGTCATTTCGTCATACAAATTTTAGTAGTGTTGTTGTACAGAATTGTGGAGAACACACTTGGATTTTATTTTATATACCTTGACATTACGTGCATACGAGTACACCATGTATGTAAATATTAATATTAGTTAGTTCATTCAGTTGGTTAGTCAAATCAATCAGTCAATCTGATAGTTGCTAATTTTAAGGTGATAATTGATTGATAACACTTTCGAAATCTGTAAAGACATTTCCCGCGGTCGTCTTTGTTTTCTAAATTTTCATCCCCAATTTCCGGTTCTGTAAATTGTTTGTTAAATGTACATTTTTGTATCCTGAATGAAGAATACAATCCTTGATTGTCTCATCAAGTCTTATAAAATTGAGCTCCAATGGTTCACATGATCTTCAAAAAGTAAAATAACATTGTTTTCATATGCGTTGATTATTTTTTTTGTGAATTTCGGTAATTCAATTGTTCATGGCACGCTGCTCAAAATTCAAATTTTTAATGGTCGAAGTCCAAGCTGATAGAAAATAGTCTCATGTTTGTGTCCGACGCCGCCAAGTGACAAAAAGAGTAGCCTCTCAGAAAGTTGATTGTGGTCCCTCGAGGTCTGGCTTCGTAGCTTCTAGAGTCGATTTCTAAATTGACGTCATGCAGCGTAACGTTTATCCTCAAGGGTTGGTCCTCAATTTCAAGTTCCGGCTGGATTACAGAGAATGTCAATCGAAACACGCTCATACAAGTCAATTTCATTTGGCCATGGAATTATAATAGTATTTTTGTTCAAATATTTCCAGCCTTACCCCTCGAGAATTGATGGAAACTCATTACGTGTTGGCCATATCTGACTAACCAGTTCAAACCTTCAACAAAACCTGATAGCAAGAACCTTAAGACTTTAGTTTTAGTTTGCAACAATATAGGCATATAAGCAATGGGTTCCACTACTGTTTTGCACCTCACAGTTCCACTTTTCTTTAGTTGGATCATTCAATGTACCTTCAGTATTACTCTTACACCCTGGAGTTCTGTACCAGTGAACTTGACTCCATTCATAAAGAATTTCAACAATGCATTCGTCCAAATAATTTTGTATGAAAACAACGACTTGTTGGAACCACCTATTCCAGTGGCTGTGGTCAATTCAGAGAATGAGAGAAGAAAACTGAGTGAGTGTGAACTTGCCAAGGAAGGTCAGAAGCAGTGTAGTACTAGTACGAAGTACTCGAAAATTCGGCTGACAAACTCGAAGTACTTGTTACTCCTCATAATACCAATTTTTCCGGCGAACGAATCATATGTTAAATTGGTGTATGACATGTACTACTTCTATTGGACAATCAAAAATGAACTTCGGATTAAAGTGAGCGCGTACCAAAATGCTTATATATTCTGCTTATGGAAGCATAACTCAATCTTAACAAGTAACCTCAAGCTCGAGCTTCATGCGAGTTACTTTACAAAATACATGCCACCAGTGTTCGGATGTTACATGTCACCAGAAGAGGAATGCATGGACCAGCACACCTGTCACTTGACTCGTCCAGTGAATCTGTCAATGCATTTTTTCACACCTGAGTCCCTTACTCAAAGCTTCAGAGCCGCCATATTACCTCCAATATACTGGCACGGAATCCTTCGAAGCAATTTTTATTATTGTGGTCCTCCTCTGAGCTACAAAGAATTACAAACAATGGGTTTTACCTCAGTTCAGTTGTTTGTTTTATCTGCGATTGCTAGTGCAAGTACGAACGCGACACTTCTTATTTCGACGTCTGGACAAGTGTATGATTGTACGGCGACTTCAGAAAAATATAAAATAATACAAACCAGAGAAGCAGTTACGGGACTCGGATCGGATATTAACTACATCCCAACAAAAAGAGAAGGCTACAATTTCTTGACTTGGGATGAAGGTGAAAGAAATCGGGTCTTGTTTAGAAGTTTCTTCACGCCGTACGATGTATATGTTTGGATCTGCCTTGGAATACTCTCTCTCATGTTAATGGCCTTCACATTCGCTATATTCGACTTAAAGTTCGTGTTTGGAGACAGATTCCATTTTATACTTGGCTTAATGGAGACATTGCTTTTGGAGAGTCCATTTTCTCCAGACCGGAAGTTCAGGAAGTCAGTTGCGGTCACTCTGTTCCTTGCTCCTTTTCTTCTCATGGGCATCGTCATCACAAATGGATACAAAGGGGTCGTTTCAACTAAACTCACAGCTCCATTCACATGGAATCGACCGACTACATTCCAGGACGTGGTGGATGGAAACTATAAAAATTGACGAAGTCCTTGCTAGACTACATTCCAAACTCTGAGTTTGAATCGGATTGTACAAACCCAGAGTATAATCATATGATTAGTAATAATATAACTCACAGGGAGTTTTACTTTTCTTCTCCATTTGAGCAAGAGATAAAATTCCGGTTGGAATTCTTAAATTCCCGAAGGATAAAGCGCAGAAATATGAGCAGTGATAAAAAGACACTTGTCTCAATTCTGAAACAAATCGTCAAACCGACATGTCATGCCGACGGTCACGTGTACAGACCTAAAATGTTTGAGCAGGATCGTAGTGTGTACGCATCTGAGTTAAACGTAGTTCAGAAGGAACAAAAGAAACTAAACATTGAGAGACCGAAGTTGAGCGTTTTCACGGGAGAGAAGCCACTCTTCTTGAAGCAGTACGCAATACTGTTCTATGTTTCTATATTCTCTCGTGATTATTTTTTCTTAAATGAAGCTGCTGATATTGCTCGTCGTTCAATACATTTTACATCTTCGGGAATTGTACCGCATTGGCTCGATGTGGAGAATTTGAAAATCCTACGAAAACTCACAAGAAACACTCAAGTTGCAGATGAGAAGAATTTGCGTGGTTTAACCCAGTCCATTGGCAGGAACGTTTGCAGTCTACGTTGTATGCTTGTCAATATGCATTTTCATTTTCTCATATGAAATGCGTCTTTGTATTCTCCAAGGCGTGAATGCATTTTACTCTTCGATATCACATTGTCTAAATTCGCTGAAAATCTGGGTGACTTCTTGCTTTCGGAAAGTCATCTCCAAGTAACTTTTACGACTACATCTTCCTTTACTGATGGTACTTAAACATGGAGGGTGTGCCAGTATAATATGGATAAGTTAGAAGACACTGGCACTCCATGTCAGAATATTAGCTTACGATGGATAGGGTATGCTAAACCTTTTTCCTATGGCATAACGTGCATACATCAAGGAACCCGCCTGTTGGACAAGGACTGAACGTATAACCTTTTGCTATGCTTTAATTAATTCTTATATGTCCTGCTAAAGCCTCGATCTGTCTCTACCATATTTTGTGAATATTTGAAATTTTATTTTTAAGTTGCTGTGCATTGTAATACGACAAATGGGTGTTAATGGACGAGATACGTAAATTGATTAATTAATTTGGAGTTGCCTAATAAATAATCAAAATTAAGTTCTATTACTAAATAATATAAAAATTAAGAGGAACCATCGTGCCCTGATTTGTATTCAATGGACTCTAGTCATACATACACCCGCGTCCACGTCCCGCTAATTAAGTAAGGTCTCTGCGCCCTTATGGTGTAGCACCAAGGTAGGAAATGCTCTCAAATTGACTATGATGTTAATTATACGGGACAAATATTGCTTAATAAAATCATACAAATTCTGAAATAATACACTACTGGACAATCAAGAATGACGTTTTCGAAAGACAACTTACTGATGGTTATATCATTTTAAAATATCATAGCTTTACACAATTAATTATATAATGATGTCGCATCTGGTAAACAAGTTACACTGTGTATGTGTATCAGTAGAATTCTCATCTTTATTAACGACTTTCAATTTTGAATAATCACACAAATTATATGACAAAATTTGAATCTTTATAAAACTTTTAAAAAATGTATTATTCCCTGGTGTTTTTGTTGAATTTGTATTTGTAATTTGAAGTGTGCAAAAGATTTCCAAAATGGTCCACAGCATTATTCTACGATCTGGTAAGTAGCGACTTCTGTTGACTTGAGTATTTAATCTTCAAAATAAAATTGTATATTTTTGACATAGTACGTTAACCCGCACTGAGCCCGGTTGACATAATAATTTATATTATGTTATTTGTGATTGAGTATTGTGACCCTTTAAAAACATGGAAAGAAATCCGACTTTAATAAAACCTTGATTAAATAGAACTTTAAATAATAATTGTTTTAAAATTACCCAGAGAAGAATTTTGTTGTTGGATGTTAGCCTACAAATTTGAGATTGAGACGCTCCTTTTCCTCAATAATCAAAATCTCAGGACGAATATCTTGGATCCAGATGCTGAATTTTATGAATAAAAAAAATCAAATTATCATTTTATATTGAATTAATTCCATTAACAGTTCTAATTACGAACTATCATTAAAAACTTACTTTGACTAGATCTTCCAGCGAATCCAGCTGGGTGAAGTATCCCAGGATTATGATGACGGCGATCAGCATAAATCACGGTATTTGTCCATACGGCAGCCTAGCTCAATTCAGTATGAGAAAATTATAGTTGAACAGTGTGGTTTTACTCCTTACTGTGTTACACGCCACGTCACCAGGACTTGTTTAAACGACAGGTTAAAAGTGGCATTTCAGTTCACAAATCACAACACTTCCGGGTTCCGGGCAGGGTACTGAATGATACCATAATCAACAAATAATATCATGACTATTACTTAAGACTTCGGACGTGGTATAACATGACATTAGATGCTTTGAGAAATAACGAAAACCCGCCAATAGGCTTTCCAATGAACAAATCACGTAAACCTTGGTAATTAGTTAACCAAACTATTTATGTAGACGCTTTGATTTGATTTTATTTCATTTGACTTTCAGTAATTAGCACATTTGTTCCTGCGCATACGAGTACACCATGTAAATATTAAGTTCATTCAGTTGGCCAGTCAAATCAAACAATCAATGTGATGGTAAATTGGAAGATGTTGAAGACGAAATATTGTTAACACGCACCCAGACTATAAAGTCATTTCCCGTGGCCGTTTTTATTCATACATTTTTATCTCCAATTTCTGATTTTCTAAAATGTTTGTTAAATATACATTTGTATCCTGAATGAAGAATACAAGCCTTGGCTGTCTCATCAAATATTATAGAATTGAACTCCAATGGTTCACATGCTTTTCAAAAAGTGAAATAGCATTATTTTCATATGCGTTGAGTCATTTCTTTGTGAATTTCGGTAATTGATAATCTAACATAACATGGCACGCGCTGTTCAAAATTCCATGGTCGAAGTCAAAACTGTTAGAAAATAATTCTCATGTTTGAACCCGAAGACCGCAAGTCACAAAAATTTCTGAGCAACCCACTAATCGCATCTGGCATACAAATTTTTATTGAAGTTTTTGGAATACATTTTTAAAGTCTTTGATTGGAGAGACTCCTGGATCTGCCCTCGTAGATTCTAGATTCAATTTTGAAATTGACGTCATTCAGCGTAAAGTTTATCCTCAAGGGTTGGTTCTCAATTTCAAGCTCCGGCTGGACTAGAGAATGTCAATCCACACAAGTCAATTTCATTTTGGCCATGCATGGAACAATAAAAATCTTGTTGGTCATATATTTCCAACCTTTCCCCCCGTGAGAATTGATGGAAACACGATATTCATTTTAAACAATTGGATTTTCCACACAAAATCGCGAGCAGTACAAAATCATTACATGTTGGCCAAATCTAGCTTATCAGTTCAAACGTGGAACAAAATCTGATTGTAAGAACCTTACGACTTCAGTTTAATTTGCAGGCTAGGTACAAACAATTGGTTCCACTGTTATGCAGCTCACAGTTCCATTTCTCTTTATTTGGATCATTCAATGTACATGTGCCTTCAGTATTACTCTTACACCCTTGAGTTCCATACCAGTGAATTTGAGTCCATTCATTAAGAACTTCAACAATGCATTCGTCCAAATCATTTTGTATGAAAACAACGACTTGATGGAACTACCTATCCCAGTAGCTGTGGCCAATTCAGAGAAAGAGAGGAGAAAACTGAGTGAGTTTGTACGTTTCAAGGAAGCTTATCAACAGTCCAAGAAGAGTTGGTGGTTTTATCTTCAAATGCTTGGTGCCGGTGAGAAGTACGCAAAAATTCGGCTCACTAACTCAAAGTACTCGTTTCTACTCATAATACCAATATTTCCGGCGAACAACTTCGATGTTGAATTGACTTATGATGTGTACTTATTATTGGAGAATATACAACAAGCAATCAGATAAGTTCCGAGTCCGACTCCGAGCGTACCAAAATGCTTATATATTCTGCTTGTGGAAGCATAACTCAATTTTAGAAAATAACCTCATGATCTCGATCGTAAGAAACTCCTGCCGCCATTGTACGGGTGTTATATGTCACCACTAGTCGAAGAATCCATGGATCAGTTTACGTGTCAGTTGACTCGTCCAGTGAATCTGTCAATGCATTTCTTCACACCCGAGTCCCTCATCCAAAGCTTTACGGTCGCCATTTCACCTGCAATGTATTGGCACATAGTGTTCTACGATTTCTATTATTGTGGTCCTCCTCTGAGTTACAAAGAATTACAAACAATGGGTTTCACCTCAGTCGAGTTGTTTGCCTTATCTGCGATTGCTAGTGCAAGTAAGAACACGACTCTTCTTATTTCGCAGTTTTCGACGTTTACTACACAACGGTTCGATTGTATGGCGACATTAGAACAATATAA
>JAQIXO010000813.1:0-15437 GCA_034700305.1 Protaphorura armata
GAAGAAAGTGATTAAAATCAAAAATCGAAAAAAGCGGTTTAATCGATTTAATCGGCTCGCGTGAAACCTCCTAATGAAAGAGAAAAAAAAAATTAACTAAATACCATATTCTACCACATAATGAAATCGAATTAAGCGACACGGCTTGGTCAGTGCCAAAACGATTCGGTGAAGGACTCCGTCTTGCCAAATCCCCTGTGTCAAACCCAAATAAATAAAATTAAATAAAAATAAAAAAATCCCTCGGAATAAATTACATAATATAATTTTTACGTTTAGAGAAAAATTAGCAAACATTTATTTCATTGTTTATGTACAGAAAAGAAATCATTGCTTGTCATCTCCAGCATTAATGCGTATGACGTTCATCTTACCAATATTTTCTATTTTTGATACAATCCAAACTAAAAATTCTATAACATTAGTGTAAACTGTGCTAGCAAATATTACAAGATATCTTATGATATATCTGTGCAACTCAGTCATGAATGCGCAAACTGAAATTAATACACACAAAATATAGTCAAGAAATGTCCCAGTCAGTGCTCGACTCAAAATGAATCCCTCATCTTCCCCCTGTCTCTCTCGATATGTTTCCAAATTCTTGGTCATAGCTCTTAGCTTCTCCATATTAATCTGACTTTGCCAATACTTGATAATTCCTGATGCTGAAAGTAGTTCACATTTCAGAGAAATATCCTTAGAATCACTCAACATGTATTTACCTTCATTAATTTCTACTAAGGACTCAAATGAAACTAAAAATTGTTTCTGAAATATTGGTTCTTTTCCAACGTAAGGATTTAAACCCGGGTTTCTCAGATTTAGTTTCAATATAATCCAATGGATGTCCTCCACGGTGTCGACGTACACTGTGCGATTACATTTGACGATCTTCCCTTCAATCCCTGAGACTCCATCGAAGGAATCTGGTTGTGTGCAGAGATCAGGCAACCGTGATTGAAGTGCACTTAGCAGTAATGTCTTGTGATTATTAGCGGTAGAAAAAGCCTGATTTTGCACGGTCATCCAAAAGAGGGCGTTTCCCATAGTTGATTCCAATTGTTTGCACTGGGGATAAACACGTATGATGGGATTTTCACAACACCTATGCTTAGCCTGTATATGATAAGCATTACTCAGACTCAACATTCTATAATCTTTGTCCACAATGTCTTGGAATGAAGTAAGTCGGTCCCAACTAAAAGGAGCTGTTAGTTTTGTTGTGACCACACCTTTGTATCCATTCGTAATAACGATTCCCATCAGAAGCAACGGAGCTCGCACTAGAACGAAGGCTACGGAATTCTGCAAGGTGCGATGACTCGGAGAATAAGGAGACTCGAAGAGTAGTGTCATCATGTGACTAATCATAATATGCAATGCGTCATTTAAGCTTGAATTAAATAATACAAAATAGATGAAAAATAAGAAAGCCATAAGAAGAGACATGGAAATCCAAACACAGATGTCGTAAGGTGTAAAGAAGCTCTTGAACAATACTCGAGTTTTTTCTCCTTGATCACACGTCAAAAAATTGAAGGCCGTTGTGTGAGTGGGTACGACGACTTTTTCTATTGCAAAGTCTCCACTGCCTTTCTCTTCCACGACGGAGCGAAATAATTGAATATTATCATGTGGTCTTGGAATCCATATAGAACACTCTGGATTGGCAAAAGAAATGGTGGAATTGGAGTCCGTGGCTGCTGCAAGGATTGACATAATGTATCTCGGAATGGATTTGCGTTCCAAACTTCTTAATTTATTTGTTGTGAATGGACGACCGTAATAACAGGAGTCCTTATCTTCTAGTTCATAGATGGAGTGACATCTAGTGGATTTCAAAGCATTTGTGATTGTTCCCGTTGAAATCTCATGTATTGACGAAACATTTGTACGAAGTTCACGGCTCAATATACAAGGAGAGAGACTGTCAATTCTTGAGCGGTGGGAGGATACGGAATAACTCAATATTGGTGGCCTGTAAATGTAATTATAATCTTGCAAAGATTGTAACAAATCCAGTTGTGGAATTGTAGCAGACTTCCATAAGCAAAGAATGTATGTGTTATTGTAATATGTCACTTCCTCGGACTTCTTGGCGATTGTTACTCGTATTTTCCAGTTGAAGTCATAAAAATTGTTCACTGACATTATATCTGACAAGTTTCTGGGGTACACTGGGATGAACAAGAGAGACAGACATTTTCCTAAGCGAAAACGTATTGTTGGTTTTGTTGAACGACAGAATGTTGTGTTCATGCTATTGTCAGAGCACTGACTGGAATTTGAAGTCAACACAGCCACAAGAACAGTTGGTTCAACCAAGTCCACATTCTCAAAAAGGAATACTTGGATGAATGCATGTTTGAAATTTTTTACGAACGGAGTCAGATTTACCGTTTCAACGCTGGAAAGTGGTATTGACGAGCTTATTTTTAGACTTAGAACATAAAACGTAAATCGAAGATAATTATTGTATGTGGGATTGCACATTTTCGTTTGCAAATATTTGTCGGTCCTTGCGGGTATATGAGAAACTATGATTTCTAGTGATTTGTGAGATTTTAACTTATAACACCACAAACACACTCAAACTCGTCACTTGATTTAGTAAGCTTGGAGTCTCGTTGAATAATGAAATGTCTTATCGTTACATCTGTCCAGCAGGTAGCTCTGGTTCAATGTTAACATACCACTCCGTTGGGGATATCCCGTCCGATGGGAGCTAATGACGGGTTTCAGATCATAGAGCCATGAAGAAGGTAATAAGAAAATTCTGTTTACTTATGTCTATCGTGTCGTATTGAAAAGGAAATATAATACATTATTGACGCGCGTCTATTGACTTAAATCGTATATTGTAAAGAACACGACCACAGTCATATAAAAAGAGAGGATGAGACCTTGTCACGAAATGATATCACTGTTTATTCACATGATTAACATTTAAACCTTCTCGAACATTCGAATATCAGTATTCGTATGTTCGTTCTCCTAACTTACAATTCAACGGTAACCAGAACGTATATCAGTATTTTTTCTATAACGGAAACCTAACAATATTAAATACAATTTACATTACGTTTTTGTCTAATACGAAAAGTTTCACCTTCACATAAATTAAAAACTGGGGAAGGATTCTCGTACATAACAATTGGTTATTGAACGTGCCATTTACAAGCATGGCTGTCCTCAAACTAACATTATTGTTGTTGGACGTACTCGCCAGAACACAGAGTCTGGACTTAACAAATTCACTCAATGACGAGCCATTTGACTTGAATAAATATTTGGGGCATACTGAAAACTGTTCAACCCATGTAATTGTATTCAAAGCAACTGATTTGGTTCCAATTCGTCAACCCATTGTTCTCATTACACTCCAATACACCTACAAGCCAAGTTCTTGTGACATAGGCTATGACGGGTATTACAGACATATCTGCATTGAAGACTGGGTCCAGAACCACGTGAAAGGTGAAATCTGTGCGGGAGTCACTCTACTATTCCCAGACTCTCTACAGGATTACAAAATGGTGGATGTGTATATATCTAAATACTGGAGTCAAGATATCCTTTCTAACAAAGACATGTTACATGATGCAATGTTCTACACAAGTTTTTTCAAACAAGTCATTTATACTGGTGACCTAGTGGAAACAGTTAAAAATATTACAATCACTTCTAAGCCAAAATTAACAAATGGTCCTATATATTTTGGTTCGAGAACTACTTATCCTGTTCTACTACCAACACCACCAACATTTCTATATTTTTATAACAGCGGCAGTAAAACTGTGTCTGTATCTGTAATGTCCATGTTCAGATGTAAATTTATGTCTGAAATTATTAACTACAACACAAGTGTCTCAAGATTTATTTTGGACAACATGTACAATTCAATGGTGAAATCAAAGTGTGCAAATATACTATTTAATACTGAAGACTATGAAAAACCTGTGGATTTTGCCAGCGCAACATTGATTGACTATTCCAGGACTTGCCGACCGCCCGAAAGTCCATTCTCTGAATTCGGTGAAAAACTGTTAAGGCAGAACGTATTTGAATTCGTGGCACACACTAGAACTTCGTACATTGCGGAATTATTTCCTAATACCTCAGTTTCACTTCTGGAATTTCAACCGAGAATACCTCTGTGCTCAGATGATAAATATAGTGCCATCGACATTAGTTTTTTATATTACAATTACCCACGTGATTTATCTTTACAAGGATCTCACCTTCTGTCCGCAGACACTTTTTATCCTACACACAGTAATGGATACAACTTTATAACCTGCGGTAGTATTGATCGCGCCTTATCTTTTAACAGTTATTTTGTAGCTTTCCAATTGAACCTTTGGATTGGACTCATCGTCACTTGGACCATCTGTTGTGTAGTTTTACATTTTGTATTTGTATTCAAAAATAGTCGAGACAGTGTGTGGTTCATACTCCTTACATTTCTATTAGAACAAAGTCCATCTGTCGCTAAATGTATTCAACATTTAATACTTTACTTCTTTGCATTTGGTCCTATTTACCTAATGTGTGTTGTGTTGACGAATGCGTACAAAGGGATTGCAATCACAGAACTCACCTCACCAACTCCACTTCACGTTCTTAAGACATTTCAAGATGTGTATGACGCCAATTATTCAATTTATCCTGGTTCATCTGTATCTTATGAACGACTGCGGAGCCTTTACTGCTCCAAAAAACTACCTTGGACAGTTAACAAATTATCTACGACAGATTACTATTTTACTGTGAGAAAACATTATACTACATTGCATGGGAAGAAAACAAAGACAGCCGAATCAAGTATGTACAAATATCTCTCTAAAACAGGACTCCGTGTTGTCACATGTGGTTCAAACTTAGAAGATGAGATTTTAAAATGTGACAAATCTGTTTTTGCTGACACAGAGAACAAATTGGACGAATTTCACGAAAAAATGCTGTCGTATGTAGATAGTTCGAATATACATATCTACAAAGGCCAAGAACCTATTCTGCCGAGTTTTCATGGTTATCAAACATCTTACTGTTCTTGGGAACGTGTGCTGGTTAATGGACGGACGCGTACTTACTATGAATCTGGGTCACATGTGTTTTGGAATGAAGTAGCAAGGAGTATGCATATAAGAAAAACGGAAGCTAGAAAATACACAGTCTTGGTAAATAAGAGAGTTGAGAGACAATTGCATTCAAATCTAATCCTAGTATTTGCTGTTTATTTGATGTGCGTTAGTATTTGCGTGTTAACTTTGATTGTTGAACATGGTCCTACCATTTTAAATAAATGTAGTTATTATTGTCGTCTGGTAAGTACTAATATACATAGAATATTTAATCATTGTATTGTTAGAGTCAGGCTGAAAACTGAATTCTTTGTTAGAATCCTTTCGAGATACAAGCCTTAGAAGCAGGAATCTGTAATTGTACTTTGTGCAATTTTGAACTTTTTAGAACTGTTACAAATATGTCGGTATATTTGTAACAGCACACATTGTGTATTCCTTTTCTTAATAAATAATAATAATAAGCCATATTGAAACTAAATTAAATGTCATAGAGATTTATATTTAATCTCAACTTGATTTTCTGACAACAAATTTCAGAATGCCTTCCATTTGTAAAACCATTCCGTTTGATGTCATGGACAAAACGTTGCATACACAATTGCTCCACTTTCACTTAGGAATATAATTATGAATTCCTTTGTAGCATGTCCACTAGAATCACGAGATTGTGCTTGATTTGACCTCGGCTCTGTGAACTAATGAGGTATATTGGGTATATTGTTATTCCTATTTAACTACAATTTACATTTCAAGCTACTTAAGCGTGGCTGTTTTATTTTAAATTTCCTGAAACCTTTGATCACCGAGTTTAATAGAAGTGATATACAAGATGGCAGTCAGCCAACTTGAGCAATGTTGTCAAGTATGCCAACACATTAGAGCGGGTTGCTTTGACCGACTAAGGAAGTGAATGAATGATTAGGCATCCTTGTGAGAAATTTTCGAGATGCCCACGAACTTTCAAAATCCCAACCAATGCTGGTTCATCCCAAACTAACCGAAATTATTTTCTTGATCGGATTAATTGAATAACTCAAAAACTACTCAACCGAATTTAATGAGTAATGACTTTCTCGAGACGTAGCAAACAAACGGATCATTCAATCTTTAAGACTACGATTTTCTTCCTAATGGAACATTTAGAAAATTAATAATAATAACTATCTCCAGAATTGTTTCCGAAAATCGAAAAATCCTAAAAATTCAAGTGTCACTTTTGGATTTCTCTTGTACTGTACAGAATATTTCGTTGAATAAATAAATTGATCAAACCAAAGCAAAAATAAAAATTTTATGGATATACCATTCCATTTCGACATCACAATGTTCACTTTCACTGTTAATACGATGAGATGTAATTGCGGAAATTGTTAATATTAATAATACTAACCTTCATGTTAATTTTTCCATGGTCAGTCTTGATGTGTCGCTTTCTTTCACGCATCCTTTCGACGGTAAGTGGTGATGTGTCTTGTACATGCTTTTAAAAGTTTCGGTTCAGTTCAGTTCGGTTTCGGTTTGGTCTTCGAACCGAACCGAAATCTCATTTCGGCTTCGGTTTGTACTTTGAACCGAACCGAAAGTTTTGTGTTCAGTTCGGTTCTTCTTCTGAGAGAACCGAAATTTATCGGTTCGGTTCGGTTTTCGGTTCGGTTCGCTCAAAATTAGAACCGATCGGAGCCCTAGCCGAGACGAAAAACGTTGTCTCATCTCGTCTCAAATCTCGTCCCGTCTCGTTGAGAGCTCTGCTCAGGACCTTTTGGAATGGAACCGATTCTCTTTTTCGAATTGAACAAATATTCCGAACTCCCTTAAATCAAATTTCCACCTCAAATACAGTGGCTCCTTCAAATAAGCACCTGAGGCCACTCAGGTGCTTACACTGGAACTCGAAGTGTTCAGCTTTTTGACAGGGACTTCTAATCATCCTTCTAAGCTATTGGATTCAACTTTGCTCTAAGCGACTAAGCGAAAACCGGAAAACCATTTGCGAATTGGTCAATTCGTTCGGAAGTTATTTAATTTCAAATATGTGTAGATATATCTGGCCCACCTTGTATATCGCTTTATTTGACCAATCTTATAATTCTTAGAATAGTTTGCAAGAAGAGTATGAGAGACAACAAAAACTAAGCAATGAATTCGAGATATAAATAAGCCACTGCATGAGAAGAGCCCACAATGTTACAATCTTCAAATTAGAGATGAGTAGTACAATGGACATATATGAAACAGCAAGTTCGATTCAAATTTAAGAGCATACAACCACTTTTAACTTCTAACCAATGTATCAACTCTTAACTTTTGTTACAGGGACCATTCAATGTAGCTGGATGTGTAGTAAAATATTTGGTAGTTATCGGGTAAGAATTCCGCTAACGTGCGACCGTCCAGAACTTGCAATTTAAATAATTTTCCATTGTAAGAGATAGGGTTAGAAGCACGGGTTGGGAACAGCGGAGCCCGAGAGAATGGATATACAGG
Source organism: Protaphorura armata (assembly GCA_034700305.1). Taxonomy (NCBI): domain Eukaryota; kingdom Metazoa; phylum Arthropoda; class Collembola; order Poduromorpha; family Onychiuridae; genus Protaphorura; species Protaphorura armata. Next base: position 7,575 of record JAQIXO010000813.1, read on the forward strand.
AAAAGTCAGAACATAGTCTCATTGTGTCAACTGAACAGCTAGAAAATTTATAGTACTTCGATTTCGATGCCTAGATTTGAGACCGTGGAATTGAGTATGATGTAACCGAGCCTCATAAATCCGAAGCATGTGTATGGCTTCAGTAGTGTGCCTTTCATTTAGATTTAATTATAAAGCCGAAATCCAATATCCTTGACGATGAGACCGAGTGAGGATATTTTGTAGCGTATGATGATAAGTGTTTTATTCAAACAGGAGTTGACAGTTAGTTTTCAGACAGGTAGTTCTCGGATAAAAACTCCGCTAAGTCCTGAACTCGTAGTTTAATTTATTTAAGGCATCGGATTTCCACTGTACGAGACAGAACTAGGAGCACGAGTCGGGAACAACAGCATAGCCCAAGATAATAGAGATAGTGAGGATATTTTGTAACTTATGATAATAAATTTTACATTCAAATCGCTCTTGACGTCTGCTAAAGGGTCTAGAGGTTTGAAGTATCAGGGTTTTGTCGACTATATCCACATTCGCTAGCTCCAAACCACGAAACCAACATACATTTTGAGCCAAGTTTCTCCAATTTCAGCCGTCCATAGTTTCAGAATGTTAACAAGAGGCGAAGCAGAAGTCATCCATTTCATTGTGCGACAAACTTGCAAATTAGGTGTCACACCAAAGGATTGGGACCCTGGTGCATGTCGGGCAATTCCAACAGCTAAGGAATGGAAGAAGTATATGTCGTCATTTATCACAATTATAGGTTGTGCATACTTGGGTTTTGCTTTAATTCGCTTACCCACTACATTCGCAAGTTACGATGTTACAGGAAATCTAGATGAGGCATTAGTACATACCTTTTTATTGTATTGCCGCGTCCTTATATTCGTGTATGTGATAACAAATTATTTTTTCATGGACGACGTCATGCATCTGCAATACCTGACTACAAATGTCAACAAAAAATATGGCAAGTTGTTATACTATGATATTTTTGTTACATCATATTTCATCCGATCGCCGTACATTAACCGTGTAAGGTATTAACCGATCAATTAACTTTAATCAAATATACAGGTCTTGGAAATCTTGGTCAAGAGTATCTGGAACCAATGTTACGTGAAAAATGTTTCCAGCTTTTCTTCTGTGGTTCATACGGTTTCGTGGGAATACTCGCATTGGCTTTCTTGGTATATCCCGAGAACCCGACTTTTCTCTATTCCGTGTTGCCAGACTTGTACAGAACAGAATATATACTTGCTCTTTTCTGGATCATGGAAACAACTACTTTGTTTCTCGTCGTGCATGCCTATGCCACACTTACTGCAGTGCTCTTTGAGTACTTGACCTGTGTCAACTTTTGGCTGAAGTAAGTTGTCGGTTAAGTATGTAAGGTCACAGAAATGCGGAATTGTGTTACGATCAACAAATAAATAAATAAATAAATAAGTTTATAAGTGATATTCAAGTGTTTAATTGTGATGTTAAATGAAATCCTTATCTAATTGCAGCTATGAGTGGAAATTTGAAGAGAACGGCTTCGAGGAATCCACTGAAGCCTATCGATCAATACAGCTTCTGAGCATTATTCACATGAATGCATATTCCAGAATTTTCACTCCAATAATGAAATTGGTTGTTGGAACTGTGTCAATGGTTTCAATGTATGTTGTAATTGCGATGAAGGAGTTTACGAGCACTACTTTCTATCTCCTGTGCATTATTATCGTACCTCTCTGTTACTCCATTTTATTATTTGGCGCTTACTTCATGGCTAATGTGTATCATTCTTCAGTCCAACTGAAAGATCGATTGAAACTCACAAATTTTGATAGCGGGAAGAAAAAAAAAGGAATAACGCTACCATAAAAACCTTGGCTCCAGTCAAATGTTACATGTATTTCATGGACAACGAGGCAAAGGGTACTTTGATAGATTGGCTCATCAACGGAGCCGTGAATCTATTTTTGACTTTGAAAACTATATGAGCCATTTCCGCATCTCTGGTGAGTCAAACAAATCATTTTACGGAAGTATTTACCATCCGTCTCATCCACCACTTATTTCGCTGACACTAGTAGTAAAAACCTGCATCGATTCTTATGTTGTGTTGATCAAATTTGCGTTTGCCGATGTCATGAGTCATCACGCGACTGCGTGACAATATATAGGACAAGGCAAATACACTAGGCGGGGCTTACCGCGAGTGTAATGCATGGAAGACAGACGGCCATGCAAGCACAGCAAGTTGAGATGTCCTGACCGCGCACTAGGGCAAGTTGAAGACGAGGTGCAGTTGAGTTGGACATGCGGGGTGCGAGACGGAGTGTAAGGGGGTGTGAGATGAGAGTACATTAGGTAGGACTTCTAGTGTAATGTAATGCATTGCTTTTGGACGGGAATGACTTAATGTACTTTGGCATGCATGTACTGTACAATAAGGGTTAGGACTTGAATTACTCATTATGCCTAAATGTAGAATATGAATGTACTTGAGTTATGTTTAGTTAGTTTGAGTTAGATTAGTTATGTTTAAGTCGTGAGTTTCACTTCCTACATTTACTCATTATGGATCTTAAGTGAATGATCAATGTAGGTCAAAAGGATAAACGGATTCATAGATCCGTCGGGCAGGGCGCAGTTGCCTTGCTCAATTAGTTTAGACGTCGTAGTCATAATTAATGTTAGAGTTTTCAAAGGAGTACTCGGATGCCATTTTAAAATAAATTCCGTTTATTATCCCAAGCTTTCAAAACCAAATTGGTTCCTTCTTCAGGAGAATGATTGGGCAGAGTGAGACGAAAATTAAACATAGTCAACTTAAATTTTTTAAAAAATTGAACAACAAAAACCGATGTTTATGTTGAAAGAGATGACGGTTCCTAAGTGGATTTTAGGATGGGCAAAAGTAATGGTGTCCATATAGGATTGATTTTCATGCCTTGGTCCTGATTTAGAGAATGATCGGAGTTTTTCTGTATGTGCAGTCCTTCCTTAAATTTTCGGTGAAAATACTTTAATTTTTTAATATAATATAATTCATAATTAATCTAAAGAGGCCGAGTATGGCGTCGAGGTGTGTGATGATGAATGTCAGATTCCTGGTCCTGACGATGCCGTTAACCTTGTCAATGAGTGTTGCAAAGGAGAACAAGATGATAAGGGGAAGTACATCTATAGTGGTGGAGTCTGTACTATGTCCGATACGGCTATGTGCACATTAAAACCTGCAGGGTGTGCTCTTCGTCGTCTTCGTCAACGTTATTTGAAGTCTGAGTGAGTGACAACTGTGAATGAAACTATTGGAGATATGATAAATCATTTTTTTGTTAAATATAATTTATTTAAGTGTGCAAATTCATAATAATAATAATAATAATATTGTGTAGACTATGTTGTTCAAATTTGTCAGCCAAATTCCTTTAAAACAATTCTGTAGTCTAAAAATCTATTTTAATCTGTGACTACAAAAGTACATTTAAAAAACAAATACAAACAAAAATGAATTTAAACTCCTTGCGTCGCAATCGCACTAAATACCCCATCAAGAAAAACACAATTTTCAATTTGACAAGCTATTTCATTCCTACAAATATCACAAACGTTTAGAATCGGCGGTTCATAAAAATTTAGTCCTCTTCGGGTGTTATCATAATAATCATAGACATAAACAGTAGCATTCACAATATTTGCAACTTTGAAAACTCTATTCGCCTTCAATGTTAAGCATTGTGTGACATTGGAAAAATACTCAAAGTAAATATTAAGTTGAGTGTCTGCGTTTTCAAGGTCATGGCGTTTTACGTTTTCAATTTTAAGGGATTCTTCCACAAAGCTAGCGTCAAAGTAATATCCTGATGGGAGTTGTACTTCCATGACGGCCATATTGGATTTCTTGGGACTCAAGAATCGATTGCAAATATAGAGTGGCATCGCTTCATTATTTTCATGGGCTAGTACCTAGAGAATATCAAAAAATAAATTAATTCGAAATATAGAAAAACAAAAAAAATCAAAAATAAAATAAAAAACATTTTTTTTTTAAAAAAAATCCGAAAAAGAATCCAAAATAAAATAATAAAAAAATCGAAAAAAAATAATTTTTTTTTCAAAAAAATAAAATTCAAATTACTTTAACCCTAATATCAAATGTAGACACCATTGGTGTATCCACATAATAACTCCATGACAGTTGAGCCAAAGCCAATCCTTTCCCTTCAGCCTCAAATCTCACCGTCCGTGTATTTTCAGGAAGGATAAATTCTTGAAGCTCAAATGCATTATCCCATGTGATCAGAATATCTTGAGTCTCTCCACCATACAATACTTCAATCTTCAATTCTGGATTTGGCCAGTTCGCCACTTCACCAAATTTCGCTAAGGCTGTCAATCCAATGACAGTGTCGTGCGTAGAGAGGAATCCTCCTTCAGGATTTCTTTGATAAACGAGCCATTTAGCCAATGGAACACTGGAAGTGATTCTCTCACGCATCAAGTAAATCATTAAGGCATAGGATGTCATCTCTATGGACTCTGGTTTCAATTTGGTGTACCAGAGGGCGTCAGCGCCATCTGGCACCTGGGCGTGGTCCTGAATCTCGGGTAACTCCCAAGATTTAAATTCACCATCGATTTTTGCTCTTTGTTCCATGATATGAAAAATTTCATCTTTTTTCACATGATTTGCTAGATGAAAAGTATAGGCGGCAATGTTCAATGCGTAAGGGTCATTCACAGCAATTTCGGTGTAATTATATTGGGCCATATGTTCAAATGCATTTCGAACAGGGATAGTCACGTTTATCTGAGTGTACACTTTAGAGACATCAATTAATGACATGGTTATATAGGCAGTCAATGTAAGCGGACTGTAGCTTCCATGGATACCTTGACTTCCCACTGCATCACTGAATTCACCATTCTCAGCATTCTGTTGTCCAGTGATGAAATCCACACCTCGGCGGATAATATTTTCATCGATCGCTATATGATTTTTCGCTGATGCAAAGGATTTTATAATATACGCGGTCAGCCAGGTGGACCCGCCATTTTGTGCGTCTCCGCCATTTTGGCCAAATGCTGAGAATGAACCATCTGAATGTAAATAAATCAATTGGCGCTGATATCCGTCTTCGAGGTACGAAAGGGCCCTCCTTTTAACTTCCGGCGTCAAAGCTTCCAGACTATTCAGGTAATCCTATACAATCATATTTGGCACAAAATTGACCATATTTTGTTCACCAGAATTAATTGGTTTCTGAATAAGCAGGTTATTTAAATTCTTAACTGTAGGTCCAAGTATATCTGCTGTCACAGTGATGTTGATATTATCCGATTCAGCCACTCGGCCATTAATTGGGAAATCTGCCGTCAGATGTTGTTTAATGTACTCTCGCGTATGTACACTCTCAAATGGCCTCTCGGCGATTGGGATTTGCCTTGCTCGGGGAGTCGGTTGAGCGTTTGACCGCAAGTCAAGCAAGATGGCTTTATTTCGGATTTCTTTATGTCCAGGTGATTTTACTATCAGATTTTGGGTTACCGTGTCTCTAACCAATGAACTATCACTCACAGCTGTGGCGGTTACATTCAAATTTATAATTCCATGTTTTTTCGGTATGATTACAAATGTGACCACTGTGACGTCATCACTCGGAATTTCAAGAATTCGCAAGGTTTTGCTAATTTTCCCTTTGTCACTCTCGTCCACAAAATTAAATGATTTGTTGGCATTGTCTAATGTGATTTGGACTCCGGTTATATTTCTGTCCATGTTTTTATTGTGAATCAAAACTTTGAGCGGGAAAGTTTCACCTCGGACGACAGAATGTGGTGAATTTAGTGATATGTAAAAAGGTCGAACAGTTGTTATAATTTGTGGCGACAAGTTTATACCGATTCCGGAGTCCAAGTTGAGTGAAAATCCAGTGATTATCCAAGATGTCGGGACGCGGGAGTTTGGAATAATCTTTTTTAAGGAAGTGATGCCACCTTGTGAGGAAAATTCTTCCCATATCCATGTTTCAGTTTCACCATCAATTTCTGTGTTTTGAATATGAGAATTTGGAATTTGTGAGTGTATATTTTTCTTTTCGCCTGTTGGTTTGTAAAATCGTCTCCTCAATCGTCCATTCGTCATGATAGCCAACCCGGCCTTTTCAAATATTTGGAATGAAGTGGATCCACCTCTCACTCTGTATTTTTCATTCTCTTCGCCCAAACGCCTCAGTTCATTTTGAATTGTATTTTCATCAATATCACGATTCTCACTTTGGTTTATTTTCACTTCTACTGCTTTTAGAGATATGACAGAATTTGCCTTCGAATTCAATGTAAAAGTCACATCTTGTCCAGGTTCCCATTTTTTGTCAAAGATGGCGCGAGCGTCAGAAATACTAATGTTCAAAAAGTTATCTAATGGCACTGGGCCAAAGTCAATTTTGAGAGAATCTGCCAATATTTCATTCCCATTGAATACACCATAGACAACGAGGGTACATTCAGGGCCAGCCATGATTCCCGTTGGGACAGTGAAGCTAAACTTGTACAATTTCACACTACTCCGTGGCAATGGCGGCAAATCCTCAGATTTTTTAAACATCAAAATTTTCCCACGACTCAATACAACGTAGTTCATGGAAATCAATGGTTTATTAGCCTTCACACGAACTGCAATGGGTTTTCCAATTTTTGGCAGCATTTTGGCATCGCCTTCCAAAAAAATTTGCATGTAAGTTTTCGTGGGTGATAAAATTCTTTTGGGCGGATAAAAAAACACAGTCAATTCTTTGTAAGTTACACGGACTTGTAGAGGAGTAATCAATTCATTGGCTGGTTCTTGGACTGAGAGCGTCACAATTCCATTTGCGGACGCGGGAATAGATGTATTGAAATACCCCGTGTCTTCATATGAATATCCGTGTGTAATTTGTAGGGCATCTGGGCTATCATCCCAAATTGGCACATTGGCTTGATTTGACACCTTGAAATTGTAAATAACCGGGAATCCAGGTTTAGTTGTTTCTTGAGCACTGATTTGTTCAATTTTGTATGGGTACTCATAGATTTTAATATTGGTGGTTCCATTTTCAATTCTACCGGTCATATTTTCAGTCACGGACACGTGAATTAAAAATTCAGTTTGATCCACCATTGTTTCTAATTTTAAACCAAGATCTTTTAACACGTTGAATTCGACAGTTCCATTTCCATCACTATTAAGAAAAATTAATTTCTCAGCCATTTTTGAATTTTTAATATTGTCGTCATGCTCAGAAATTCGAATCGTACAATTCCCGCCAATTGGTTTTCCGTAATTATTCATCGCATTGACATGCACAAATAAATCCGTTGAATTAAATGTCAGAAATTTCGGCACAACTTTCACTTCAATTTTAAATTTTGGCCTCGCGGAATTTTTCACACTAAAAATTTTGTCTAATTTCTCATATCCATTGTCAACTTGAATTTTCCACTCTCCAAGATTCGGTTGATTAGACAAAATAAATTTTGATGAAAATAATCCCATTTTAATTGTCACATTTTTTAAGTTTTTAATTATATTATTTTGTGGATCAAAAATAGTGAGGTTAATTTTTGTGTCCGTCAGAGGTCGTAAGTATCGGTTTAACATGACAATTCTATAATTCACGGCTTCACTTGGTTTATAATTTGATTTGTCCGTTTGAATCAAAATTGAACTTTTGCGATGATTTACGTGAATTAAAATTGAGTCTTGAATTTTGTGTCCGGACAGAGTTTCACGAGTCAAAGTTAAATTACAATGCTGAACCCCTGCAGGAATTTCCTTGTCAATTAAAATTGTGTTCACTGCGGATTTCCCAGGATAAATTAATGGAACGGCGT
>JAQIXO010000814.1:0-15436 GCA_034700305.1 Protaphorura armata
ACTCGAATGAAGTCCCAAGTATCAGCAATAAACAACTTGTTAAATGGGCACTTCAGATAAGTTCAGGGATGGAATATATAGAGTATAAGAATGTAACTATCGATATAATCTGAGTCACACATGTCACCCTCCCGGTATTTTTTCAAATAAATAACTCTATTCTCCTCGACAGGTTTTACACGGAGACTTAGCTGCGAGGAACATTCTGCTGACCAGCACATTAGACGCAAAAATAAGTGATTTTAATCTATCTCGAAAATTGTACCAGAAAACTTACACTAAACGATCAAAGGTAGCTCAAAATTTTCAATTACGAACAAAAGGGAAACCTGATTTTACATCATGAATCCCTGTAGCAACCCCTGCCATGGAGATGGATGGCTCCGGAGTCACTCCGCAAGCTAGAGTTTTCATCAAAATCTGACGTTTGGTCATACGGAATTACATTGTGGGAAGTATTCACTTTGGGTTGTGTCCCATTCCCGGGTCTCAACTGGAGCTCAGATTTCTCTGTACAACTTTTTGACGGACTGCGACTCCATAAACCAAAACTGGCATCGGAAGCAATGTAGCTTGATTCGTTCCAAATCTCATAAGATCATGTAAAATCATTGATCGAATTATCTTGTTTATCTCTTAGATATTCGATAATGCTAAGCTGTTGGGAATCCATTCCAAGCAGTCGTCCGAGCTTCAGTGACATCAAGACTGCTATTGAATGTATAATTGATAACGCAGGGGATACTGATTTTCTGTATTCCTTAGATGACAGGACGACATATCAAATTGAAAACAATGCAATGGTAATGCTTCTACTTTTAAATTACATTATAATGTAAGATACTAATCCAGAATTCTCATGACTGGCCCTACTGTCAATTAAAAAGAAGCGATCGGGGAAGGAACTCTTATAGACACAGTCTATAAGCTCTTCAGTTCAGCACATTAGCCAGATTGATTTCCAATATGCGACTCTTCTCTTCCAAAAGTTGATCTAAGAGTCCCTTTTCCAGGCACAGTCAATTAAACCAATAAAGACGGCCCGTGGAATAAAGGGAATGTTGATAATGATAATTTGTAATAATAATATTAATAAGCCAAGTTCTTCAGGAATCCAGTACCGTGGGAACACAAAGCCATACTAGGAATGGGAGGAGGGCCTACCCGGAATTGAACCCGGGATCTTATGGTCTGCCACCCGGCACTGGGGTAAGCCGGCTTTCCAAAAATTACATAGTAAAGTAATCTAAACCGGATTATACATACATATACAGGGTGTTCAAAATGGGAATTATTTTAATGGGTATTGCACAGGGTGTTCCAATAAATGCGGGCATGTTTTGAACGACTTTAGCACTTTAACGAACACGTTGTCCAAATCTCTCGCGGGATAGCTCGTTGGAGAGCCAATCGCATTTGGAATAAGGCAGAAGTTACTCGGGAATCCAAAATATTGAATTAGGGGGCACAATGTCACGTTGACTTCAGTTTCCCAGTTAACCCATGGCAAGGAGGACTCAAAAAAGGTTGAAAGGTCACATGGTGACCTAGGTCAAATGGGGTGTCAATTGACCGTGGAGGTCACGTGCACCAAGTTCCAGACTTTTGTGACCACTGGTCAGGCGTCACGAGGTCGTCAAAGTTCAAAATCTCCCGAGCATTTCAATCCGGATACATTTCGATGACCTCGTCACACCACATGGTTGGTTACAAAAATTTGAAACCCGGTCTTCCCCTTGACCTTCTCGTTCGATTGGCACTACATTTGCCTTGGGTCATAATGGTGACCTTCTTTTAGTCCATATGATCATGGGTTGACCTTGAAATTCAATTCAGAGTGACCTTGTGACCCCGTATTGGAAATTTTGGATTACAGAGTTACATGTTTCTTGTTCCAAATGCGATTGGCTTTCAAACGAGTCTTCCGGGGAGATATTTGGACTACGTGTTCCAGTGCCATGGTCACTCAAAACCTGCCCGCATTTACTGGAACACCCTGCATATCTAATTATACATGTTCTGTCTTAATTTTTAGTATCTGGACACGGATGCCTTCAACACCGCAGCGTCGGATGGGAACTCAGAGTCCGATTGATTTTATTATAATCATACATTTCATATGCCACACAGTATAACATAAAAATATTGCATTGATTCATTAGTTGGTGTAGCCAATTCCGACTTTAATTAAATACTCAAATTTAATGTTAATTTGAATTATCCCACACACTACTTAATGAACATGATTGTAGCTATCGAGATCTCTTATCAACCCCTACTCTTTATGTTAGGCACTGAGAGCAAACAAATTCATTACCTTTGTTGATATCTAGCAAGTGATCACAGGAGAGATGGAATCTCCATTTATTGTCCCCTCCAACTAGACTGATAGCCCAGCCGTCTGTGCTGTCCGCCACAAAGTGAAGGACCTCAATTATACGTGCGTCAGCAAAAACCTTTCAGTGAAGCAAAATAGCACTACTACAGTACTACTGCCACTACGCATCAGTACTGGTTGTAGCAGTACTATGACTAGCACTGTAGTAGTACTACAAATATTGAAATTTTACAGTAAGGGAAGGTTTTTCCTTCATATTGCGAAAAAAATGACATCACGGACCTTGTGTGCTGTATTTCGCATATGCAGTGGCCCTTGAATCTCCTGAACACTTGTGAAAGTCTCAAACCGTTGGGAGTTATTGCTTGGCCGTTAGAGATGCACCAGGTATATGTCCAAAGAACTAAGCGGTTTATATGCTACCTTTGCAAACAACGAACGGCTAATATTACAGGTCGGCTGCATCATTTTCATTTTGACCTACCCATCCCCTTTTTTATACCTACGAATGATAGAAGCGATAATGATAGTGATAGTACGAGCTCAAGCTCAGGTGGGATATTTCCAACTTGTTCGAAATAGGAAATAAACCTCTTAGTTGATTATACGTCAACTCTCTGTATATCGAACTCTCAAAAAGCACTAAAATTTGGACGATATAGATACAGAAATTGTTACATATGTAATTCTTACGCAAAGAGAATTCTGCGGTCCTGACAATTTGGTCAATTTATGGAGTTTTTAATATAGAGAAGGTTGATATACATATGAAGATTCCACTGTAATATGATTCATTATTAGCCATCCCTTGTCATTTCGATGTGGATCTATGGATACTTTATTAACCGTATTCCTTCCTTACAAATGCAGCGGTATGCATACCTATAGGTAAGGTAGCCTTGATCATTAGAGTTGATATTTATGTTTATGTTCATAATGCCAAGTTCTTTGATGTTTACCTTCAAAAACGGTAGATATGAGAATTAGGAAATGAATTTCTTGAAATGCCAACATTAATTCGCATTCCTTGTATCGCATGAGAGAACTTTTAGGAATTACTCGACCTTTTGTATAAAACTTTATACACAGAACTTCGGTATCGCCAATTTGTGTTTTGCACTTGTGCATGTCATACTTTTTTTCTCGTATGTACGTGTAAATGAAATTGGGACACATTTTTGGGAATGAACGACTTAACGTTGACTATACGGGGCGTATCACAACCATGTGATTTAAAAAAAATCGTATGTCCTATGTCATCAATTATAATGTAATCGGCACACGATATTCAGAATCGCATCGTCCAAGTTCATTTTATTTTGTACTACGAAAAATGAAGGCTAAAACGATATGTCAGAAATGCCTTCAATTTGAGCCAAACATGTCTTAGAGTATGTAAGGTCTTTTAATATTCAAGTGTCCGCATTTCATTCCCGCATAGTCTGTCCTCAACAACTGTACAAATTGTACTAGTTCTGGACAAAATACACAAATTCATTTCCCTTAATAGTAGTAGTTCTAAACTACGACTACGAGAGGATTTATGTAATAAATAGTGACGTTTATCCTTGTCCCAAAGGAATGTCCAACATGACAATAATTACAAGTTCTACTGTTCTATGTAGTAATTAAAGACAATAACAAGAGGTTCGGAATATAATTAATGTTTGGTTGCTTTTTGTGTTTCATGGCTATTTCTAGTAGATAACTGCGCACAACACGTGGAGCTTTCAGAATTTACTTAGAATTTGACTAGAGAACGTCGACATGGAGAAACTTTCATTGTGGTATTTCAAATGGACTGGGTTGACGGGTGGTTTCCCTACCGACTTAACACATTTTCCACAGTTGATTACAACAAAGGAAAGTGGACATCTTTTTTGGCGTTATAAACTTACAGCGTGGTATTTTTGGTTAGAATCTGTACATATCTTAATTCGTTTTGCGAGCAACATTCTCAAAGGAGACGTGGGCCCCGTGAAAACAATTACGGAGAGCGTCTGGGTGACATCTGTCGCAGTCGTCCTCAACGTTATATTCTGTTACTACGGTCGAGAGAATAGAGTTTCACGTCTTTTCACAAAATGGATCAAAATGCAAGAGACTCAACGAAGACTTTTGCCGAAGTGTTTATTTCAAAATATTGAGCGGAAAGAGAGTCAAAAATTTCTCATCTTACTCTTTTTATATGGGGGACTAATGATTTCCTCAGCTACCGGTCTACCCATACATTTTATGATTTATCCGGAGACCTCAACATACCTATTTAATTCATTTGCTTTGGATCCAAAGTCAAATCTTAAAATTTTGTTCATTCCTCATGAATTTTTACTCATGAGCGTCGTTTGGTTCAAGAATATCGTTGTGGAAGTCTTCATGATTGTTTTTGTGAATCGCGTCATTTCAAATTTGGAAATGGTGGAATACTTGATGGCAGTTAATTCAGAAGAAGCCGTGACACAGTACAAAGAATTGGTGGAAGTGGTCCGAATTTTTAATGGAATATTCCGCTGGTGTATTTGTATCATGCAAGTCGTTTTCATTGGATTTATTACTCTCATATCTTACACGGCCGTCACGTCCATGAAGAATTCCCCTGTACTCGTCAATTTGTTCTTCGGAGGGAATGCTATTGCTGGACTACTCCGAATATTCATTATACTTACACCCATGGGATTAGCGAATGCTAAATCAAAAAGTGTACTAGAAGGACATATGATTCGAGAACCACTTCTAAGAAAACAGCTAAAATCTTTCAAACCTATTTATTTTCAGAACGGATCTTTTTATTTTGTGGATCGTGAGAGTTCATTAACTTTTTGTACATTTGTCGTATCTCAAGTCATCTTTCTTTTACAAACTTATTAAGTTGTTGTATGGGTTCACAACATCACAACTTCAGAAGGCTGATCTAGTTAATGAAAAAAAAATTCCGAGTTTATAATTATTTTTGTATTCAACATACTGTGTAACCTTTTAATTTTATTCTGCACATATTTGATGAAAATAAATTAACACAAACGATATCATAACTGTCTCTAAGAATACGTTACTTTTGTGACAATTAGTTGGAGTCATAATATTTTTTTTCATTTCCCTCCATCTTTCTTAACCGAAGCGAATTAAAAACAATAATGTAACTCGCCAAAAACTGAAGATTCTAATAGATATTCCACACGTGCATGTGTGGCCTTTAGTAAAACTCCTGTATGGTATTCCTTCTAACAAGTGTTTAGAATAGTATATGCCTATCATTTTATTTCATTTCAATCTATTTACCTGTGGTGAATGTCTAACTCATATCATTAAATTATAAACACACAATATATGTAAGGCCCTGGAGTAAGACATTTGGTCTTTCATATTTCACTACTTATTTCAACTCAATTTGTACTGAATTATCTTACCCTGATCCTTCAAGAAAATATACTCAGTCAGAGAAAATAATATTACTACATTAAAGAAAATGAAATAATAAAACATAATAAATTATCATTACAGTCATTCTTAACTTTGTATGTATTCGTTATCACTGCATACAAGTTAAGTGTATAGTTGAGAGTTGAAGACCAAGTAAGGTTGTGTCGTTTGACTCATAATTTATTCAAGACTTCATTCATGCATGGTAGGCTAGAAAAAGTAAAGGAAATTGCATCATAGTTTAAAAATAAATCCAAGCGCTTGCAGTTGATACTTGGTAGAATAATTCAAGGTCAATGTCAAGTTCTGATCTGTGTGTTACATAATTCGCAAATTACTTTATAGTGCATGCAAGTTTATTTTATTGTGCATTTCCTCTGAAGAACGCAAACAGATAGAATTTAACTTCAACCAGTTCTATTCTTCTAGTTTCTCTGTTAAATATAAAGAATCACTCCAATACAAATACGACTGGAATTTTGCACGTAGGTTGAGCAATTGCAAGAGGTATCATAGATTCATAGACACGTTAAAATTAATTTCTAATGGTATTAATGATATTAATATAAATTCAAAATGTTCTTGCAGGTACCTAAGTGAATACAACGAGTTTCCAAGAAGAGATTAGTGAAGGTATAATTGACCAATTCAAAATAAATAAATTAGTTTTATTCGTTTGTAATTATAAATAAAAAGAATATAAATTCAAATCAATTCCAGAAAACTAAAAGAACAATATGAGTTTCCAATTGCGTAGTCCGCCAAAGGATGCATTTCCTGATACTCTAGCCCTTGCAAAATTGGCACGTCACGTGTATTACGTTGACAAAGTGGAAGGACAACCGGGTGGGATTTACGAATTAGACCATGGATGGGAAATTTACATGAGTTCACAGTCAAGTCAATTGTATGGATATATTGGAGTTGCTTATCAAAACAAAGAGAGTGGTCATATCGTCATATCCCATCGTGGAACGGATAACGTGGACGGTGTTCGAGCAGATGCGATTGGAGTTGTTCTTAATCTGGACGACCCTCAAATTGCTGCTGCTTGCGCGTTTACATATTTAATTATGAAAAGTGTCAAAGCAGGGATTGGATTCAATGTGATTTCAATTTCTGTTACGGGACATTCCTTGGGTGGTTGGTTGGCTCAATTGAGTACGTTTTGTATTGAACATGCACACCATATGAAAGTTCCTTTAAATCTATTATTACAGAGTATGACGAACTTTCTTTCCGTCGTTTTCATTGCTAATATCATATCTGAACTAGGGGAGAATTTGGAACATTTACACACCGTTGTGTTTGAAAGTCCCGGTTGTAAAAGTGCCATGGATAAAATTATGTGGTATGACATGTACTACAAGATATGCCAATTGAAATGGCCAGTCAAATTTGATAAAAGTACTCTTGACATTACGGTTGTGTTATCGAAGATCAATATCATAAACTTGTTCAGGGAACAGTTTGGAAGGGTTCTACAACTGGATGTTGATGGTCATGGAATTATTGGAATTGTAAAACATTTGGAGTCACAGAATCATAGAATTACGGAACATTGCAAACCTAGTATACGCACTGGAATATTTGGTTGGTTTGGACCGGTGAGCGTGACTTTACCACGCCCAGGGGCAGAGGATGTAAGCAAAACCAAATATTTAACACTTGGAAAAGCTTGTCGGCTTAATATATTCAGTAAGACCGAAAGAAAATTCTTGAGTACTGTACATAAATTGAGGACAGAGGGCTACAATATTACTGGTAACAGAATGTCTGATGCTGATCAAAGAATGATCAGAGAAATCTTGGAGATTTTGCCAGAATTTAAAATACTGTCAGAACAGAATCAATTAGAATTGGTCGGAGAAGTAAACGCAAGGGCTGTTGAGCAGTTCATTTCAGATATCAGATACGTCTTGAAGTTTGAAAGATTAGACTGGGCACAAATGGATATTCTGAACTGAAAAAATATATATTTGAAACTTAACGCACATAAATTTCAAACATGTCATATTGATTGATCTGAGCTTCGGCAATTTAACACACTGTCTCAAATATTTTTATAAATATAAACCCAGGTTACTCGAATTCTGATTTACTACTCCATAAAACATATTTACTCGTTTATAATTAAAATATATTTTGTAGATAATTTTTCACAGTAATATTTGACAGGGTTTTGTATTACTTCATTCTTTCTCGTAAATCCTAGCGTATGTATATTAAATTTATTTTGTTGAAATGAGAATTATCGATTAAGTGTAATTTGAATAAATAGTTAAACTTGTTCATTTACAATTTCAATTGTTGTATTTAATTATGCTTCCATGTAATAAACTATATATTCTGATTTCTGTCCGTACTGTATTCCATTCACATTAACGATAGAGATACACTTTGTATAATAAATTTATCATTCCTTGAAAAATTACTATTTTCCAAAAACACAGAGCAGAAAAATTTCTCGTTCTCATAGCCAGCCCCAGCTTGTAATTTGCTGCGACAGCAATGCATATATTACAATATCCTAACTTGGTTTAGGAATATAATTTGAAAATATTTGACCCAAAATCATTTTGATCAGAATGACAATTATTATATTTGTTGAGTTGTATGGATATAGATTTACAATTTACCAAGACGCTATAATTTTTTGTCGGTCTTTATAGTGCTAATGTTTCATTGGTTTCAGCAGACTTCAGATTTCAAGACCATAAGTATGTGCGTATGACTCTCAAGGTATACTATTCTGTTGATCAGAGCTCTCAGTAACCAGACCACAAGTTTTTGGTACCTTGGGTTATATGTAAAACCGTTTTTCGGCATCACGAGGTCATCATAGGTCATTCCCCATGCCCTCTAATGTAATAATAGATAGGCTATTTGAGAATCGATATTTCCGAATTTAACGTTACATTAGAGGGGACGGGGAATGACTTTTGATGATCTCGTGAGGGTTGGAATTTCACTTTGACAAAAAAAATTTTCCGGATTCATCATTTGGGTGACCAAAGGTACCCAAAAAGTATGGTCTGGTTACTGGGTGCTCTGATCATCCAAATAGTTTACCTTGTCAGACCGTCGAACCACCACTTAAGAGGGAAGGTTACGTCCTGATAATGACCAAACCGGCTCAAAGGTTGTTCAAAACTCACAACACCTTTACTGTTCAACATACTTTCTTCCCCTGTCCCACAACTCAAATTTCGAATTTTCATGAATTTTTGAAAATTTATTTCCGAAATTTTGAAATTTTTTTAAGGGATCCCTGTAAACTTGAAATTTTTACGGGTTGTAGCCCATGCTGATTTCTGGAAAATTCGTTTCAAGCCCAATGCATTGTGTGTATAGTGAAATAAAATTTTCAAAAAATTTTATTTTTTGAATATTTTTAAGATGTACAAAATAACTTAAAACTTGAGTTGCTGTTGGAATTTTTGGTCAAAAAAATTAATCCTGGGCTCCAGCTCAGGAGTATCCACTTCCACTTCCTTCAGAGAAATTTCAAAATTTCGAAAATAAATTTTCAAAAATTCATGAAAATTCGAAATTTGAGTTGTGGGACCGGGGATGAAAGTATGTTGAACAGTAAAGGCGTGATGAGTTTTGAACGACTTTTGAGCCGGTTTGGTTATTATCAGGACGTAACCTTCCCTCTTTAGTATGAATTTAAAAATAAAGTACATGTGGTGTGTTTGCAGTTCACACTTGACAGATGAGTACAAGGTCACACATGTTTTACATTACTTGCAAATTTCTGAATAATGTAAACATGATTTTTCACTCACATCGCCAATAATTAGAATTTGACTCAAACCAGTTCTGGTTTCCTCTCATGTAAGGGAACATTCCTGTACGACTACGACTGGAATTTATTATTATGTACTTGGTCAGTTATAAAAGGTAATGTCATGTTGAGAACTTTTTCAATTTACTAATTGTTGAATTTTATTTCATTACACTTGCTTTTAAAAAATTCTACTGTGCATCAAAGCAAAAATAAATCCCTGTCAGTCTCATTTTGTAATACGGTATGACAAAAGACATGACGAAGTCATAGTGACCAAATTATATCGTAGACCGCTGTCACGTCTATGACGAATTCAAAACCCACTTCTAAGAAAATAGCTGAAAGCTTTCAAACCTATTTATTTGCAGAACGGATCGTTTTATTTTGTGGATCGTGAGAATTCATTAACTTTTTGTAACTTTGTCGTATCTTGAGTCATCTTTCTTCTACAAACTTATTAAAGTTGTTTTGTAAGATCCGGATTCTGTTTATGATTTTAACGATCGGATTGATTTATCTAAAATTGTAGACGTCTTGCACTGAATCAAACTATTTATTAATTTTGTGTTCATACTTTTTAAACCTTTTATTTTATTGTGCACATATGGATGAAAATAAATTAACACAAACTTATTTTTTATCATTTCCATGTATCTATCTTAACCGAAGTGAATGAAAAATAATATGACTTATATATGACAAAAAAGTGAACATATTAATTGATATTTGCATCTAGTATGACCTTTAGTGAAACTCTTGTATGTATACAAGTATTTAGAATAGAACATGCCATTCATTTTTAATTGGATTGGTAATTACTGCGTACCTAACTTACGTGAGTATGGGATTTGTTCAGGGAAATGAGACGAGGAGATTGATTGTATAGTCCTGTATAGCACTGAAAGCAATGAGTCTGGTCTCCTCATTCAAATAATGTAACTCACCGATCCCAACTGTCATCTGCCGAAGTGAATTGAGGTCTTTGTCTGAAAGTGTATCTTGTGGCATGGCTCTTCTGTGCCTTAGAACTGTCCCAGTGAGTCCCAGTATATTTGTTCCACGATTGAAGATCAACACAAAAAATAAGGTTATACATGAATTGATGAGAAGTAAGTAGGCAAATATGAAAGGACTCAAGTCAACACGAATCAATATGAAATTTGTGAGGACGATGACTGTGGACATCATTGCTGTTACGAATGGGAGGAATACATCTCGTACGCAATCATTCAGCACAATAACCAATACGCTGAAACAACGGTAATGACTCGCCCAATTTTCGTGACTGTTGAAATATGTCCCAATTTCCGTGAACCTAAATTTGTAGATTGGACGGTTAATGTTGACGAATTGTGTGATTGAGTGATAAAAAATTCAACATGTCCGTGTCAAAATAATTTTATATTATTTATTTCTCACCCCAGTGCCTTAACCATGTCCATTCCGACAAATATGATTGGAATTCCCATAACAATGTAAACATAGAGACAGGTTGCAGAAGAAGCTAAGATGTATATATTGAGTACACCGTAAAACGGCAACAATTCAAGTGGTCCATGTTTCCATCCAATCACCAATCCTTTTGAGTTAAACTCAGTTGGTTCACAGATTGGGAGAATGGGTGAGAGTAAGTGCCATCTGCATCGGATCGCGTAGACAAGAATGCCTGACAATTCTATGCAAATTGCCACTATGAATAACCATCTCATTATGATCCCATAAATGTCCTGACGTTTCCGTCCATAGTTGTGCTTCTGAAATC
This sequence comes from Protaphorura armata, assembly GCA_034700305.1. Taxonomy (NCBI): domain Eukaryota; kingdom Metazoa; phylum Arthropoda; class Collembola; order Poduromorpha; family Onychiuridae; genus Protaphorura; species Protaphorura armata. The sequence continues at coordinate 11,314 of JAQIXO010000814.1, forward strand.
CTGGAATGTATTCCAAATATTATTCAGTGATTTTCAGTCGCAGAAATATTTAGTTATTTTAAAATTACCATTAAATCTGGACAAGTAGGTATTAAATCCGTTGATTAGGACCACGAGTTCCTGACTCTTCCAAAGTGTATGGAGATGAAGTACAAAGCCGGTGAAAATGAGACCAGAATTGAACAATCGCCCGACGTCGTCAATTATCCTCATGCCAAAATTACCCTTTACCATATCATGGGCAAGGCTTAGAAGAACAAAACCGTAGGTTAAGATTGTGAGTCACTGTGACATAACAGCGGGTGAGATGGAATTTAGACTTTGTAAAAGGTGTGCAACAAAATTAGAGTCCATGTAAGCTGGTAATAATCCTAAGTAATACCCTTGGTTCATGAAGAGTATTTGTGCTTGATTGATTTTAATTTTGGTTTTGTTAAGGTCAATTGTTTCCATTGTCAGTTTTGTCGCGATGTTTTTCAGAATTATAGTACGTATAATGTAAAGCTTTATGTGACAAAAATGTCATTGAATTGTCCTCTGTTAGCGAATTATATAGTGGAAATCTTATATATCTTTACTGAAATTTCGTATTACCCTTGACATCCTGTTAGGGGAGGATCAGGATTCCATCAAAATGTACTAAATCATTTGAGATGTTGAAACCTTATTCGTGTAAGTAAGATTTTAAACATACCACGCAGAAACAGCTTAACTATTTATGTAAAGTGCTGATTTCTTAGGATAGAGCCTGGAGGGTGTGTTGTCATTATAATTGAAATACAATAAGTCCCAATGTAGTACACATTTTAAAAATCTCTACATGTCAATCTAAAGTGCGTAAAAGCAAAGAGAAGTTTGTTTAATAAGGAAGTATCTAGTACTGAAAGGTTATAATGAAGGACAACATGGAAAATAATGCGGAAGCTTATTATTATTCCAGAAATCTCAAGTGGGTATGCATCAATTGACCTCTCTGCAAGTACTGTTCTATACAAGCCCGAAACTGAACTGAAATACCGAACTCGCAGTAAGATTACAAAAAGACATGGACAGTCGACATGATATTTCATACAGTAAATGAGCTAAGTTTGACAAAGTAAACGTTAACTGTCGTCAATCTGTATGTATGTTCTTGAGAGTCAGTCAAGGAGGTGATAAGGTCTAAGGAAAATCAACAGGAAACCTTGAACTCGGCGTGGAGGCCAATAAGGCCCATTTTCGCTCTAACTCTTTTCTGTACACTATTGAGTTCCTCAATATATCATTACCACCATTAAAATTTAAAACCGCACATGCTACTGCAGACCTCAATTTTCATTTAGAAGGAATGTAATAGACACATGCCTTAATTATCATTTCGCATGAGTGGATTGAAATTATGGTTTTGAGTTTCGCCAGAGAATGCATATCATTTTCATATCTTTTGCGAAAATAATTTTTTTGTACACCGGAATGTTTTTATTTTGACACGATTGACCAAACCTTGCTCAAGGTATGTCAGGGCACCCGAAATAAAATATGGCGTACTAAGGTCCTCGTGTTCAGGTCACGGTTTTCCTTGTCAGTATATTCATGTGTGACAAATCCCATTTAGTTTCATCTGAAGTTATTTTCAAGAAACCTAATTTACCAAAAAAAAATGGAGAAGACCGGGGGAGATGAACAAACACTTTTGTTCTCTGAGTTGAAAATAAATTTAATTCTGTTTGCGATTATAAAAACAAGGAATAATAGCGGGCTACTGGCTATTCTTCTCCCTTAATCGTTTCGGACATATTAACATGACATAAAACAAGCTCCCTTCAACTTAAGTCTCATCTAACATATCAGGAAGTACCATTTGTAGGTTATTATTTTAAAGGACTTCACTTTTCATTTGTTCAGTGAAAAAGTTACTCTATTGAATCGGTGAGATAAAACTGGTCTCTTTCTTTTACGTATTAATGAATTTTCATTACAGTTGCTTTCAATTTCAATGAAAATGTCAACACTTGCTCAAGACTTGGCATTCGAATAGATTATAAAAGTTCTTAAAAGCATTTCCGTGCACTTGAACGTTGCACATAAGACTTTCAGTTAGAAAGTTCGCGATTTTATGTGATTGGTCAAGTTCAGAGAAAAACTTGTTTTCTAGCGTACACTTTATAATTAATAATGATAGTTCTGAGTGTATACATATTGCGTTGAAGTAGCAGAACTTTTTTGAAAGGTATTCTGTGTACTGGTCATTGGAATATTAATTTATTCAAGCCTTGTGGCTTAAAATGACATTGACTTTTTCAAGAGCAAACCCATCAGAATGGAATTTGTAACAGTAGCAGAAGATGTGTACACAACACCCACTTTACCTTTGCGTATAAAACCTTTATAGTCAAGAGGAAATTAACTGAACCCATATCTGAATCCCAGTCTGAAAGTCCGAGGCATGGGATCCTTGTATAATCAGACGCGTGAAGAAAGGATTATGCATAATTGTCCATATAACTCATGCTAAGTCAGTCCTGTTGTACACTTTCTACAGAAAAAATGATGCATATGCGTTATGAATCACCTAAATTGTGCAGTGTACTTTATGGCTAATGATCCATACATTTTGATATGTTGAAATGAATTCAATATACATGGGTAAAGTTTTAAAGAAGCTATAACGAAAAATTAATTATGCATGAATTTTATTTCACTTCAATCACACATGACATTGTTCGGTAACTTAAGTAATGTAATAACATTCGAATTTTTCTTGGACCGGTTACGTTGATTAACTAATCGAAAATATTATTCCACTGGAGGCTTATCATTCCATCCATTCCAATTTTTAGAGCCACGAGTGCATCAGTGATTTTGTTTGAAATCTGCATTTCAATATCTTGTGACCCGTCGAAGAGATTGAAGAGACCTTTGAAAAAACCTTTTACAAACCCATTAGCCAATATCCGGTTGATTACCAATTGTCCATTCAATTTCATTTTTTCTGTGACAAATTTTGAAAAAGTTAGATGATACATAAAATTTCTGCATATAAGTGTTCACGCACGCATTCCATTCTGAAGCTTATTACACTGTCCTCATTTGATCTGACCGATTGACTAATATAATGTGGAATCATGAACCACTTTCGATCAATTTCTTTTATTTTCATGCTAAAGTAAAAGTTGTTTCTATGACTATGACTATTTCAACCGGGCCATGCATTTGTCTAAGCTCTTGGCATCCCCAGAAAGCGGTGAATTTGAAAATAATTAGTTGAAATATGTAATTTACAAATAATTATTAGTTATTGGTGTAAACCATGTAAAACCCTCAGAGATCTACTGGAAAAGTCGCATGTCCAAACCAAATTGTTTGGATTTCGGTCCGCGGGCTTTAGTTTTAAAAGTTGCAACACTCCACTGCGCGTGGGATGGATGTGAGAGCCAATGAAATGCTTGAATCTAGTGTAGCGTGAAGCCTTTGCTGCGCGAAATTTTGCTCGACCCATCTCTTCCTTGTTCCTAAACTAAATGTTGCGAACTTAATTAGGGTGAGCATTGGCTTTGTTCAGGGAAATGACACGAGGAGATTGATTGTATAGTCCTGTATTGCGCTGAATGCAATGAGTCTGGTTTCCTCATTCAAATAATGCAACTCACCGATCCAAACTCTCATCTGCCTTAATGAATTGAGGTCTTTGTCTGTAAGTGTATCTTGTCGCATGGATCTTCTGTCCCTTAGGACTGTCCCAGTGAGTCCCAATACATTTGTTCCACGATTGTAGACCAAAACAAAAATTAAAATTATCCATGAATCAATGAGAAGCAAGTAGAAGAAAATGAAAGGACTCAAGTCAACACGAATCAGAATGAAATTTGTGAGGACGATCACTGAGGACATCATTGATGTTACGAATGGGAATAATACATCCCGTACGCAATCATTCAGCACAATAACCAACAGGCTGAAACATCGGTAATGACTCATCCAATTTGTATGATTGTTGAAATATGTCCCAACTTCCGTGAACCTAAATTTATAGTTCGGACAATTAATTTTTATGAACTGTAAACATAGATATACAGGGTGGCCCAAAACCAACCATCTATTCGTTCTCATTTCCGTAATTTTAATTTCATCTGAAAACTGAGAT
>JAQIXO010000815.1:0-15427 GCA_034700305.1 Protaphorura armata
AGTTCCGCTTGTTAAGGAAACATGGATTGACAATTGGTCAAATAAAGAATTTCATTGCTCATGATTCTGAAGTGCTTCTGAATGCGTTGGGGTCTACGGGTCAAAGGACTCTCAGTAAAGAAATGGGGATTTTCAATTCTGAAATTTCTCGTATAGAGTCCGGAATAGTTTTTTGTGACGTGATGGTTTAGCGTTGGATTTGCTTAGGATTTTAGAGAATCGTTTAGCAAGTTCCACAGAGAAAATTTTATTGTGTGGTGATTGGAATTTTGTCCAAAATTTACAATTAGATTTAGTCAATTCAAATACGGATCGTAAGCAGGTCCGTATGTTTTTTAAGAAGCTTTCAGAGACAATGGGATTGGTGGACTCCTTTCGACACTTACATCCAAGTAAAGTGCAAATGACCCACGTTGGGACTCATGCACATCGCCCACAAAGTAGAATAGATAGGATATACATTTCTTATGGAATTTTAGGAAGGTTACGTGAAGTTAATCACTATCCATTCCCCAGTGATCATTCTATTGTTGACACTGTTCTCTCATTCAATGAGAAACAGTGTTCAAGTTCTTACTGGAAATTTAATTTGTCATTACTTTCAGATGAACTTTTTTGTGAGAAGTATGGTGCTCTACTGGATGATTTCATTTGAATTGGGAGTCCAAGTTTTAGTGACTATGAACTTTTGAAATGGAGAATCAAGACTTTAGCTCTCTCTGAAATTAAGTACAGAGATTTTATTCTGAATCAGAATTTGAGAAGGATTCGTGAGGAGTATAGTCCGATTTCTGGGGATAGGGATGAGTGGTACTCTAGACTCTTGTGCTGCTTTGAAGTCAAGAAATTAGTTGACTTTGTAAATCCTGAAGTCCAGCATAGAAGGATAGAGGGTATTAGAAATAGTATTAGTATAGGTGAGGCTCTTAAGGATATAGAAGAGGAGGACAGGTGTCAGTTAGTGGTGGATTTTTTCTCTAAGAAGTTCTCGTGCGTTAAAACTGATAGTCACGGTCTGTCTGACTATTTACAATGTCTCAAGCCTTTGTCTGATGAAACTTCTGAGAGTCTGTCAGATTCATTTAGTGAGTCTGATATTTTTAGTGCTATTAGAAAGTTATCTGATGGCAAGTCCCCGGGATTCGATGGAATTCCGGCTGAGGTGTATAAAAAGTTTTCGGACAAGTATGTAGTAATATTTAAATGGCTCATTTTTACCTGTCTTGAAAATAGTGTCATGCCAAATAGTATGAGGACGGGCATCATTAGTCTCATTTATAAAAAGGGGGATTCTAAAGATTTAAAAAATTATCGCCCCATCACAATGTCTAATTGTGATTACAAAGTAATTGCAATATTAGTCAAGGAAAGGGTTACGGCTGTTTTACATGATCTGATAGGTGAATATCAGACTTGTAATATAAAAGGCAGGTCAATTTATGATAATTTGAGTTTCCTCAGGGACAATCTGGATTCTGGTGATGGGTGTATCCTGTCACTGGACCAGGAGTCTGCTTTTGACAATGTTAGTCATAGTTACATGTTTGAGGTTCTGAATAGGTTCAATTTTCCACACATTTTGATTGACTTTATTAGGGTCATGTACAAAGATAACTTTGTACATGTTTCAGTTGGTGGCGATTTGACTACTAAAATTCCTGTACTCAGAGGGGTCAAGCAGGGTGATCCGATCGCCAGTTGTTTGTTTTTACTCACATTCGAACCATTTCTCAGGAGGGTTTCAAAGAGAATGAAAAGGATTGATGTAGGGCCTTTCCCTAAATCCCCTGGGACTAATTTATCAGCCTATGCAGATGATGCAAATTTGTTCATTTCCAATGAATTACAGTTTTCAGTGATTCAGAGTGAAACTAAATTATACTCTAGGTACTCAGGTGGAAAAGTCAGTGAAGTCAAGTCTGAAGTTCTAATGTTAGGTAGTTGGAAAGGAAAGTCAGTTTCTGACTACTCATTAGCTCCGGATGGTCTCAAAATCCTTGGTGTTCATTTTGGTAGTCATGACTACATGATGACTAATAATTGGGATCGCTTACTAGTCAAGTTCAAAGATAAATTAGACAAATATAGTCGCCATTCAAATGCGACAAGTATTTTTTCCAAAGCAAAAATTATAAATATTTATTTACTACCTATAATTTGGTACGTGCTTAAAGTTTTAGACCCCCCAATTTCTTTTATGAATTCTATTTATAAATTATCAGAGAATTTCTTATGGGGTTCAGGAAAACATTGGGTGAAACGTAGTTTCTTGTACACTCCATTTGAGTATGGAGGCTTGGGTGTTAGAAGGATAGATATTCAGATGAATATCTTCCGAATACGTGCTCTGGCTAAATCGCTTAATAAAAATGCTTCTAATTATTTCTTGAAAGTAGCGAATCATGAGCATTTGAGAATTCTAACTAATGGTGAGAGTAGAACGTCGGCTTTCTATGAGAGACTGAGACTTTCACTTTTAAAAATGAGTTTCTATTTTAAAACTTGTCCATTGGAGTTGTATGAAAGTATAGGAATTGAGAATCCTTTTTATTTTCAACAGAAGTTCCGCTTGTTAAGGAAACATGGATTGACAATTGGTCAAATAAAGAATTTCATTGCTCATGATTCTGAAGTGCTTTTGAATGCTTTGGGGTCTACGGGTCAAAGGACTCTCAGTAAAGAAATCGGGATTTTCACTTCTGAAATTGTCCGTATAGAGTCCGGAATAGATTTTTGTGACGTAGTTACTTTTGGTGCTTTTAATTTATGTAAAAATAAATTATTGGATTATGATTTAATTAACGGATACGCTTTTTGCATGACTGGATCTGGGTTGTCTTTTTTAGACTCAGATCGAGTGATCATGGGCCGTGATGATTGGCTTTTGTGTGGAAATGCTGGTTTGCAAAATACGGAACGTGATATTCCGTACAGAATAAAACACGGGGCACTTTTGACCCCTGTCATGGCCAAGAACATGGGTCTCATTACTACGGACTCATGTCTTTATTGTTCTTTAACAAGGCCGAGAAGCGACCACATTTTTCTGTGTGATTCCACAAAAGATTTGTGGTCTCACTTAACGGGGATTTTGGGTGGGAGTGTAATTTTGTCTGAAGAGATGAAATTACATGGTATTCCTGTGCCTCAGTTCAAATATGTTAATACTTTAATTTTCCTGGCACAGAATACTTTGTACGCAAGGTTCATTCATCGTGTTAATTCTGGGGTTGATAATTTTGACTTAATTTCTAAAGTTAATGAGAGAGCGTTTGATAAAATTTTTTCCATGTTTTTCCTTGCGAAGTCTAACAATAGGATGAATGAATTTATGGGGTTCTGGAATAACGGCACTGGTATTTTCGACATTGTTGAAAGTAATATTCAAATTTTGTTTGTGTGATTGGTTTTTTATGTATAATTTTGGTCTTGAGTCATTTTTGAGATTGTTCTGTGTTATTCGTTTAGTTTTTTTTGTATTATGTGTTTTCAATTAATGTTTGTATGAATCATTATATTCTCACTAATACACGCACAACACACATATAATTATTTAATTACAGATAGATAGAGGAATGACTTGGGCCATCGGTCGCTTCAAGTCTGCCCCTCTAGGTGATCATCGTGAACAATATATCATTCTTCATTATTTACATGCATTACACAATTATGTATTTTTATAAAAATTGATAATTCGACTTAATAAATATTATATATTTGTTGAAAAAAAAAAAAAAAACCTTGTGCAGAGCCTCCCTTGTGCAGAGCCCCCTTTGTGCAGACCCCCCTTTGTGCAGGCCCCCCTTGTGCAGAGCCTCCCTTGTGCAGAGCCCCCTTGTGCAGAGCCTCCCTTGTGCACGAATTGCACAACTAGGTTTAAATTGCATACAATAGATGAAACTTCGGGCTTCAAAAGAATCTAACCTCCTATTTGTAATTCGTGCGTTTTCGAATTAGAACACCAAAAAGTATGCGTTAAGTTCTCGGGTCATATCGTTTTAAAGAAGTTAATGTCAAGCAATTTTGAAGGCCAAGTCTCTACAGCAGCTTTACATTCTACACAGTAAATCGTCTTCTGACTCAAAAGGAAGTTTCAGTTTATATTATGGGAGCTGAAAATCAAAACAGACCACTTTAGAGAAGTCTATTTTAAGAAAATCGTCACAGGTCACCAGTGACAGTGCGAATGTCAAATTTGGTTACGGTCATATTCGGTAGTGCCTAATCCAAAAAAAATTACTACATAACGATTCGCCGACCTCGTGCCGATGGTACCTGCTGTTTTTATATGGACTTCACCACTTATTAATCAATATAATTTTAGGAATGCGGTGTGGGTCCAGGTTTCAGTCAGAAACCCAGGCGTTGACTAGACAAGTAGATGGAGCAAGACTCTCAAGTTCAGTTGTCTGGTTTTTAGAGTTTAGTGGTTGTTAGGTTTCCGTAGAGTGACACTAATTAAACCAATTCAGGATTCCCAACATATAAAACCTCATACAACCTAATACTCGTTAGAATCTTGTTCACCGAAGAGAACGCGTCAATAGCAAAGCTCTATTAATTCGTTGCATTACATCATAGCCACCCTTTACATTAGACTCTGTTGAATTATCGAATCGTACTTAAAAATAACTTGCTGATCTAAGCAAGAATGCCCAATGACGATCAGTACTACTATTTCACTAGTCAATAATGGTAACCGGTGAGCGAGTCCTAAAGTGAAGTGCATTTTATTCACATTTTTATAATTGTGAGTATAACGGCCCAGATGACTGGAGATGGAGATGAATAGCTAAGTATATGGGACATCAAGTTCCTGGACGAGTTGGAGGCCTGAGTACGGACAGGTAGCTATGAGCCACATAAGGGAAGGGATAGCTCTGAGGAAAATGGTCAAAAGAAGAAGACATTGATGTCGGTCAAGAGAAGAAGACCTGATGTCGGTCAAGGGCAGAAGACCCCTGATGTCGGTCAAGAGCAGAAGACCAATGATGGCGGTCAAGAGCAAAAGAAAAAAGACGGACAAGCCAGAGTGGTAAAAGTGAAAACTCATGCTGGAGCTCACCGAAGACCAGTGGCCAAGATAAAAGTACTCGACTTCCGCAAGATGAATGAAGGGGACCCTTCATCGGGGGAATATGTCGTCGAGTAAATGAACGTAATTATTTATCAAGATTTTAATTTTATGATTTATGAATTTATGAATTAAGGTTTTTATTAGTTGTTGTTAAGTAGTTGTACGTTGTGATTTTATGAAATTAACCTTTATGATTTACGAATTTTGTAGTTATGATTTGTGATGGATGCTTCACTGTTTCTATTTAGTTTATCTTATGAATCATTAGGTTTTTAAGTTTTACATAATTTATGAGATTTTATATTATTACAGTTGTACGTTTGATTGGAAAGTGTAAAAGTTTAATTCATGTAAAGTAAAGGTGCCGATGGCCGGTTTTGCCGATGGCTGTTATTGCCGGTCGTCGATTTTGCCGATTGCCGATTCAGCCGATGGTTTCTTTTTGTTTTGCTATAAGTTATATGTATGTAAGGTTAGAAGAGCCACAGCAGAGCTGCAAGTTCTAGGTTCATAGGTATAAGAAGTGCATCCCTATCTCGTGTATGTCATTCCCCACAAGCCACCTCCCTACAAGACTAGGATTGGTCAAGAATCAAGACAAAGACAAGAAGGAAGAAGCGGGCATACGTGTCCTGATGTATATAGCAATAAGCTGACGCTGTGTCGTCAGAAAAACGATTTTGTGTAAAAAGTAAGTTATTTTAAGAACGACCAGAATTTTCCATGTATAAACTAGATGAGTAGTATTTAGGTAAGTTTAGATAGCAGAACAAGATCTACGTTTTAGATTCATTCCCTTTCTAAAGCTTGACCAAGTGAGAGCAGCTGAACAAGAGCGGTAGCCATCTTTTAAATCCAACTTTTCTTTGTTAGAAATTACAAGTTTACAGTTAGTAACACAGTTTTTTATACATTTAATTTTTGTTAATAATTTTAATAACGCGGAATAAACGTTATTTATTCACAAGCTCTGTGTGTGAGTTTGGGAAGCAAAGACAGTTATTTGTGACGAGAATTAATTGGGATTTTAGTTTTGGCAGAGAATCGTTCGGCAGTCGTAGCGTATCTATCACCAAGTTTGGATAGTTTTTCGTGTAGGCTCAACGGTGGTCTTAATCTTCTAGAAAACAAGCCGATTAGTTTTGGTGATTGAAAATAACTTTTAAAAGAACAAGAACTAATTAGTGATCGGTGAATTTACTTTTGAGTGATTCACCAATATACCTCCAACCTTACAACCTGGCAGGCAAGAATTTAAGTGACACTGACTTTTAGCGACGATTAAACACGAACCAAGAAATTAAATAAGACTGAGCTATCGGAGCTATTGCACAGTCGTCAATAAAACAGTTGAAACTGTGGGAAAGCCCGTGTATAATTGTAAGTGGGAGTTTAGTTGAGGCAGCAGGACAGTAGGACTTTATGGGTGAGACAGTAGGACTGTGTAGGTGAGAGACAGTAGGACTGTGTAGGTGAGAGACAGTAGGACTGTGTAGGTGAGAGACAGTAGGGGATATATTCCTCCCATGTTCGAGAGATGGGGATGTAACCTCCCATGTTGGAGAGATGGGGATGTAACCTCCCATGTTGGAGAGATGGGAATGTAACCTCCCATGGTGGAGGGATGGGAGTTGTAACTTCCCATGTTAGAGAGATGGGGTATGTAACCCTCCATGTTGGAGAGATGGGGATGTAACCCCCCATGTTAAGAGATGGGCTGTTTCAAACTAAAATGAATGGAAGCATAAGTGGGAATAATTCCGCATACTAACACATGTACTTTAACATTGGTATCTTAACCCGTATGATAGTCAGCAGCAAGATGAAAAAGTAGACTTTTTGCTCTCTTTGGCTGCAACATTAAAAAAATAGATGTCTTTGCTTTTGGGTCTATGGTCATACATAGCTCAATCGGTGCTTATATGATCCAAAAAAATGACTTTTTTCTTTTTGTCCATTTCACGAAATACATTACTAACCGTATCGCTTCGTGTATCGCGAGGACGGACAGACAGACAGACGGACAGCGCGATTTTATAAGCCCTCACAGGACTAAAGTCCACTGGCTAAAGACACCGGAAGTGAAAAGTCAATTGTAAACATTGTCAGATGGAGCCAGAGGCCCCATGATTACGTATGTCAAATTTCAATGCAGTTTTATATTTTAAACCATAACGTCTTTGTTTACAACCGGACTCACCCCAAATCCTCCAATCAAGTCGAAATTGACCTAGACGAGGACTCAAAATTCAAAGAGTTCAAAAATAGTAAGGAATTTCGAAATTAGCTTATCATCCTTCACCCGAATTCCACATTTTTGTAATGTTGAATTTTGGACAGAAAATAATTAAGTTAAAATTTCAGACTGAAACTTTGGATTTTCGTTTTTTGGACGATTTTAAGAGATTTTTGAAAAAATTCACAAATTCTTTTTGACGATATTTTTTGGACGTTTTTTGAACGTCTTTTGAAGGTTTTTTTGGGGAAATGACAAGGTTCGAAGGTTCGTTTCGACTTCCAATTTAAGTTCCATATAAATTCCCATGGGTTGAGTTCAAGGTCATCAAATGACCTCGTAACTGTAAGACGGTCAGGAGATTAGTTGAGTGTCTGTGTTGTAAGACGGTCAGGAGATTAGTTGAGTGTCTGTATTGTAAGACGGTCAATTGCGGAGGTGGGGGTCCGGAATGTAAGACTGACTCACACCAAGTCCAATACAAAGGCAAAGTATAATTCTACAATCTGATCGTTGATCGATGTTAGAGAAGAGACCCATATTAGGCTAATTCTGATGAAATTCACAAAAAGTGAAAAATCTCACATTTCTTTAACCCTTTACGTTGCCGGGGTTCGACAACGCGGGTTCGACAACGCGCATGTCTCCAGAGTAGAGAATAGTGATTCAATTGGCTGTTGTCTTCCGTCACGTCTTCCGTTCCGTCAAAAAGTTGAATCCAAATCAACTCGTTGAAGGAAGGATTTTGACGGCCGGCACCAGACGCAAGCCCGACTTTCCGTAAACTTTTGACGGAACGTAGTAGAGCAAACGCTACTGACGTAATGTCTAGCTCCTCCTTTCCGTCAAAATTGCCGTAACGTAAGCTCCTTACAGCTAGTATAACCGCACTCTTAGGTTGGTTGGGGAGTCGAGGGCTTTGCTTACCGCGATAATCGCATGTCCACTAATACTAGATGTACTGGGTTAGAGCAACTAGAAATTGGCTGACAGAATTTGGAAATTCTCAACATTTTTGTGAACTCACTCTTCAAAATTTCGTGTTTCAAATTATCCCAGTCAAGTAGAAACCTCGAGTAAAAGGTAAAAGTGTAAAGTAAACTTTTATTCATACACCACGTGAAACATTTACTTTTAGCTTTTACTTTTTACTTTTATTAATAGCATTCACTTCGAAGTATATTTTTATTCAGATGACCCATTGTATTATGTTATGTGGCATATAAGATGATGATGATGATGCATGCAAGGTTATCATTAGTTATTGTACACTCTTGATGCATGGATGCATGTTGGACGGATGAGTAATAACTATTAGCTCTATTACGGCCAGAATTTTGTGTGACGACTAGATGACCGCTCGTTTACCCCAGTCGGTAAACTTTTCCACAATTATTTTTCATGGTTATAAAAGTTGTCCCATATAACGGAGACGGGCATTTGCCGACTCCGTTGTTAAAGTGTTGATGCTCTGATTGTTGTCAAATGACGTCAGAATTCCTTGGAACAAAATATACGGAAGCGTCTGGTCGTTCCATTCACACAGTGTGGAACGACTGGACTGTAAACAATAAACATTTAAAGTGGTAGCGCCGGGCACGGAGTATTCACTCCTTTAAAGTCTAAACCAACCGCTGACTGACCAACACGAAAAGTGTCACGTCAGCCATCCGTTTCGTTCATCCATTCAGTGTTGAGTGAGCGTGGTGTGTTGTTTGAAATTAAACTAAATTTAAAAATGGACTGTGCAGGAGGGATGGGGATGAGTGACGTGGACGCACCCGCCTCGTCGACTCCGGTCACGGCAAATGACCCTGAGACCATCAGCGTCCCTTCAAATCCTTCAGAATCACGTGAGTCTAGCGTTAGTTAATATAATGGCACTTAAGCCTTGACCGACCAAGCCCATAGAATAGTCGGGCATCGCCCGACTATTCTGCGGGCATGGTCGTTCAAGGGTTAAGCCAATTCTAATCCAAGCTAGTCAAGCACATTTTCCACCATAGTAATAATGCATATTGTGATTTACCATTGTGTCCGTTAACCTCTTGCTCTGATTGCACCCGAGTTAAACTTAACACACAACCACCGTATTAATTAATCCATGCAATCTCATAATAATACGGACCAGCGCGAGTCTCTTCAAGGATTCCCTTTTCTTTGTTATGGTTTCTACATAATGCATTACAACGAATAAACCGTAGTTAGTGCAGTTAGTAGTGGAATTAGATAGATTTTTTCACTATAGCTAGTGCTCGAATCAAACTGAACGGATCTGCGGAACTGGACAAGAAATTGACTCCAGGCCAGACTATGTTTCCAATTTGACGTATGAATACAAATAAGTATTTACTTGGAAGTAAATGCTAATAGTTCTCTTAATTTATTTAATTCTCTAATATAGAAAGACATACAATACAATTTGGTATTTGTATTCAATATGATAACTATGTACGATAATTGATAACAATGTTGAACAAGTTCAGAGAGAAAAATCACCAATTTATTAATGATCACTGCCATTCAACAATGGTAGCCTTGCGACTCAGTATACAAATATCAAATTAATTTTGAAAGTACTAAATGACGTCATAATTTTGTAATAGGAAATTACACACAAGAGAAAACGAAATACATTAAGAGCTGTATAAATGATGCTGTAAAATCTGACAAGACCCCTTCAAAGCAGTAAGAGCAACTTCTTCCATCACTTGTTTCGGTAGTCGGAACTTATTTCTAAACTCTTCAAAGAAAGACGTAATCGTTCCTCGTGCACCAATCAAAAGCCCAATCGTCTCTAAATGACACAAATGAAATCGTTCCATCAAAAAAGGAATACATGAATCATATATCGACTGTTTCTCTAAATTAACACAATCTGGCTGAGTCTTGTCCCCTTCCATGCGGATAGTTGGATCAATAATGTAGCCTCTCATAGTTCTAGGATCAAACGCAATTATGTCTACACGTCGATTAGAGTCCCCGACACAGTGAACTTCTTCCTCAACGGTTAAACCAGTTTTCGTGAGCGCAGCTGCAAGAAGGGAGCGAATACGGTGATGACGGGAGTTTATCAGGAGTTTTCCAAATTCACAAGAGCCAAGGACATGGGCAAGGGTTTCAAACTCGTCACAATGTCTGCAACGGGAATTGTCCTGACTCCGACCTGGAACACTCCGTACTGGAGCAACATTCCCCACCATTTTCAATCCATTCAGCCACTCAGAGGAAGACAAGCCATTTTTCTCAAATATGAATTTGTTTGCCGCAGGGCACTCATCAAATAACACTACGCCCCTACCTTTGTGAGGAAGGGCGCACCAGGAAGCAAACTCTCTCTCCCTCAGCACCTCTCTAATTTTCACGAACTGACGTACGCCCTCATGATGGTCCACCTCTTCCGCAGATATTCCCAAAATATTCAAACACTGATCCATCTCCGAGAGCAAATCACGCACAAAAGGAACGTATGGGTCATTCACAGCCAAAATTCGTACACAAACACTATACGACTGAATGAAAGCCTCCCAAGACGCCCTAAAAACACTCAATCCTTTCACTTTCGTACTAGAATACAACATAGCATTCGGTGTGTCCATTGGTAGACCCAATGACTGTTTCACTGCACTACGAATAAGTAAATCGACATCCACCAAAAACTTTTTCGTTAGTTTATCCAAAGGGGCTGTCTGTAACGGATACACTAAAATGGGCCACAAATACTGACTCATTATAGTTAACTTTTGATCTGGACGAAGCATAGCTGACCCGACCAATTTTTCCAAAATTCGCAAGTTTTCAATAACAGCAGCTTCATCCATCACAATCTCATTCATAAAATTCACACCCAAATACTTGATTCTATCGGATAACTTCACAGCACTTATGGTGACTGATTCGGACACAAACACATCAATTTCTGTCAACTTTCCACGATCAACACAAACAACAATTGATTTACGCGAACTGATTTGAAGTCCAATTTGTTCAAACAAACTTTGACACATGATGATCAATTCAATTACTGATTTTCTCGAGTTTCCAATAAGACACGTGTCATCTGCAAAACCAAGAGCAGATAAAGCGTCGAGAAGTGGGGTGAGAGAAAATCCAAACTTATTGGAAACTTCTTTTTCACACAATGACCGCAGCACAAAATCAATACACATGTTGAAAATTGCAGGAGAAAGCGGAGCACCCTGAAAGACACCTTTTTCCAGGTAAATTGGTTTAGTTTTGCTCGCACCCGCCTCTATTCGAGTGTAATTAAAATGCTGAAGTGTCCACAGTATTTCTCGTAAATTTGTAGGTAAACATGCGGACTCTAATGTCATTCTCAGATGACGATGACCTACAAAATCAAATGCTTTCACGATGTCTAGGAAAGCAACGTACGCATCCGACTTGAGAGCTTGTGCACGATGAAGAACTCCGTTAACAAGGGAAGTGTTGATATGACAACCAGGAACTGAGGTGAATCCGCGTTGACTTGGAGAGAAACTATAATATTTTCGAAGTTTTTTGTCCAAAACTCTCTCCACAATTCTACGAATGACTGAGCAAATGGAAATCGGACGCCAGTTATCCGGATTGTTCACATCACCACTCTTATATATTAAAACAGTTCTAGCCTCTCGGAAAGAAGATGGTACAACGTTGTGTTTTAACATAACTGAGGATAATGCTGCAATTGCCGGAGACACATTACATGGTTTGGCTACACGAATCAAAACACCGTCAGGGCCAGGGGAAGTGTCGGAATTAATTCCAAAAATCGCCTCACGCACTTCATCAACCGTGATATCACAACTAAATTCCGAGTCAAGCTCACGCTGGTCATCACTTGATAATTTCTGCTCATATATTTCACGAACAAGATCATTCGGAGAACTCCATCTGTTTGTGAATGCTGAGTGGAGTGTATCAGTAGCAATATTGCACTGTGTCGGTTTCCCAGCGTTCAAAATAGACTGCACGCACTTCTTTCTCCTATTATAATACAGATATTGAACTACTTCATGATTGTATTTTTCAGCTCGCTTGGCTCTGTCCCGATTTGACTTTCTCTGGGGATTTGTAGAGTTTTTATACGTACGGTCATTGGCGGAAAATGTACTTCGTGATTTTCTGGCCTGATAGTACTTAGTAGCCGGATGTTTTGGGCCAGGTATAGTATATAATATGCTACTTGACATCAATCAATGATAATGATGCTGAACAAGTTCAAATACTACAGACCAAACTGGGCTGGTTATATTTGATCAAAAAACTTCAAAATGCTTTAAAAAAAATATGGTTCGAAAGTAATGGTTCGATTCATTAAATATATTTCATGCTGTACGTGTAAATAAAAACTGGGACTAAAGAAATCGTATTCTAATCTATCTATATAATCTACTAGCTGGGAGCCCGTGCTTACGCACGGGTAAACCTCTCTATAGCGGCCACCAGCCCAGAGCGGCCACCTGTCCAATACCACTCGCACCAGTTCCCCACCCCAACCCCAACTCAAAATATCGGTTTACTATTTATTTAAACACTGTAACCACGGTTTTCTGTTTAATCACCCGTGAGAATTTTGTTTTTGAGTCGCTAAAAGTAATTTATTCAGCTGTAACTATTTAAAGACCCGTTTTATTTACATAACCACTTTCACTAACATTGTCCCGTTAATAATTTCGATCCATTTCACAGCTGATGTCACTAACGCTCCAGCAATTGACGTCCAGTCAAATGAATGTCAACCGCCCATCACAAGAGCTCCCCTTGTGAGAACCTTCACGGCCCCCCCCTCAACCCCTCCTACCGTTGAGTTCATTAATTCGGAGGAGGAGGTTGGTGGGACTCTAACTGTTGGTGGGAGTGAAGTGGATGTATCAGACCCACCAGGGATCCTTGAAATGCCGGTGTTGGTTGAACAATGTCATCCGGTGACCGCTGGAGGTCAGAGTCCACCAATATTAGTTCCGTTTTACGATTCTGCGGTGGGGTCAAAGGTCAAAGCACCGGAGGAGAGCGGGTCAAGGAAGCAGAGCAGCCTTGACAGGAGATTCAAAGAGGTTTTCGGGGAGTCTAAGAAACCTAAGAAATGCCCAGTGAAGGAGGTGAGTGTCACGTTATGAGAGCCGACAGACTAGTATAATGTCTGACCATTCTAATTCTTAATGCCCGACCCATCCTTGAACTCTCGTAGTTAAACGGTTAATTGTCAAGACTAATCTCAGAATTTTGGCTAGGGACCTACACCGGAGAAAAAGGAGAAGGTGAGTTCATTTAATACCCGAGTATTCTAGAAGCTTGGTCGTTATAGGGTTAATTCCCACTTTCTATAAAATTCTAAATGTTTTACCATTTTTTCAAGGAGGTTCACGGCGGTGGACGACCAAACTCTACCGACAGATCAGCCACGTCAACTCCAGCTGGTACGTAGACGTAAAAGTGTGAAAAAGAATCAAGAGTTTTCACACGTGAGTGTGAAATGGAAAATATTGCTATTTTTGATTTTAAAGCGGAATTTCAACATTTCCCTGAACTGGTTTGTATTCCGGTGTCTGATGAGTGGGCGCAAATGCTCTCTCCCCAGTGCTAACTCTACCCAGTGTGTACACTCTATAATATTCTCTGTTCAATTGCAGCGCCCACTTCATCTCTCATGAACGAAGAGTTCATTGTTCCACCAGTCGAATCAGCAGTTCGGTCGCACAAGGCGGCTCATTCCAATGACACACATGGATCGTCAGCCAGTCGAAAGGCACTTGAATCACCACTCTTGAGTAAAGGAACCAATGCACACGTAAGTATTCACTAGACTTTTTCCAAAATTGAATTTATTTTCTGATTTGACAATTGCGATTAAAAGGGAAAGAAGAGTGATGATTCGAGTGGTTCAAGCGGCCACTCGAAGACACACAAGAAGGAGAGGGAGGTTGTGGCTGACTCGGAGGAGGATGACTGGGATGTATTCGTCGTCGAAGAAATTCTTGACAAGAGATACACGGCTGGGACTACCGAGTATTACATCAAATGGAGTGGTTACTCCAGGTGAGATAATTCTCATTTGATCGTCTAACAACTCAACCAGGGATAACATCCCCTTTTCTAATTTTTGTTTCATTATTATCAATTCCAGTAAGCACAACACTTGGGAACCAAAGGAGAACCTTGGGTGCCCGAAGTTACTCTCTGCGTTTGAGAAGGCGAGGAAGGGTCAAACAAAAGATGGTCTACCAGCATCACCCCCTCATAAGGTGACTAGAAAAAATTTCAACCTTTCGGCTCATATTTCTGGAAATTTTCAGCACAATTTCCGAGACAAATTTTCATTGACTTGTAACGTGTTGAATAGGGCGTCTCAACATACTCGTCGTCCGAAGAAGAGCACATTCAACCCAAGAAAGCTAAAAGGAACCAGATTTTGTCCGACGCTGAAGATTCCAGTGGAGCCGAACCGGACACTGATGATGAGCCACCCGTCCAAAGCGGTCACTCAGAGAAAGGGCGTGAGCAATTGACCGCGAAGAATGCTTCTGGAAGAAGGAGTTCAAAGACGGCTCCGCCAACGAGACCGCACGTACATTTTTGAACATTTTTCATTTTTGAAATGATTTTATTTACCCAGAAATACTTTGTCCTATTTTATAATGATTTATTGGGGCAGGTGAAGCAGATGAGGGATGAAACGCGTGAGGAACCAGCAAAGAAGATGCGGAAGACTGTCGAGGGTAAATGAGTGTAAATTTTCTCAAAAGATATCTTTCAAATAATTTCAAATTAATTCAGGTCCGAATGGGAAGAAGGGATCCGAAGGGGACACTGATGACAATGAGCCCAAGCCACTTAGTCCACCGACCTCAAGCAGAAAGGGTCATTCGAAAAAAAATGAGGAGACCGCGAAGAGATCGTCGTCGGAGAGTGAGAGCAAAATGAAAAGTTCAAAGACGCTCCACCCCATTTCGGCCAAGTCTAAAGTGTGTTTAGATTATTTTTGAAATTGCCCAGAAATACTTTGTTTATCCAGAAAATTAATGATTTATTCGTGCAGGTGAAGCAGATGAGGGATGAAACGCGTGAGGAACCAGCAAAGAAGATGCGGAAGACTGTCGAGGGTAAATGAG
>JAQIXO010000816.1:0-15424 GCA_034700305.1 Protaphorura armata
AACGTAAGCATCTTGGGAATAAATCCGGGTTTTTTCCCGGGTTTATTCCTGGGTGCTTTGGGTGCTTTACAACCCTATCCGTACTACGAAGAATCGAAGAATTCTAGAGAGTCGTTTCTTAGTTAGTAGTTGTAGTAAAAAAACAATTAAGAAATGAACAATGGAATGCTTGCGCCAGAGGTCACATTTAATATCTTCCTATTTACTCAGGTTTCTTGGCAAGCACATGGACACATGTGTACGGAAGTATGTACGGTTTATCTGGAGAGTCCACACCAGGTGTGTAGAATTCAGTTTTTGTTTCCAAATAGAATTTGTAGTAAAATGCTTCCAACTCATCATGTGACTTTTTGGGAAGAAGCAACAAGAATGGGTTCATGGATGTACCGAAATCTGGAATGTTTTTTAAAAAGAAAATTCAAGAAAAGTTCATAGTCCATAAAGTATGTACATCTGACTTAAGATTTATAAAAATCTACCTACCTGCAATTTCCTGAACATTTTTGAATGTAAGATTTGTGACGTCGAGTACGTCAAATTCTTTGAGCTCAAATCCTGTTTCGATGAATGCATCTTTGAGTTTTCCGGAGTTGTCCTTCCCATCGTCAATGAAGTCCGCGACCGTGAAAATCCCCTGTATTGAAACATATATTTTACAGTAAGGCATAATGAAACAACACTATAAATTACATCAATATTTTGGTTCAAAGACCTCAGCATGCTTCGCCCATTCGGGGTGTTTAATCAACACTCTGTCCAAATCAAAAACAGATGCTTTAGTTGGAACGATGAAAAATGCTTCACCACCTGGCAACAAATGATCGTACATGGACTTCAGTGCACTCCTAACAAAATAAAGTAAAAAAAGATGACAAAATTTGTCATTGAAAATGTCTACGACAAACTTACTTGTAGTCAGGAGTGAAGTGAAAACCATAGAGTGAGAACACCTTATTGAATTTCAAATCACCCAAAGTCCCTGGCGGAAGACTCAAATCTCCCAACATATGAACAATGTTTGCGTGGGCATAATTTGTTTTTGCGTATTCAATTGTATGTGGACAATTGTCCACAACGTAGATTGTGGACTCGTATTTCTCAGCAATAGGGGCCAAAATCTCAAATGCTTTCTTCCCTGCATTGTATCCATGGTCCAGTATGACCTCATTTGAGCCCCAAGTCATTTTGGCCACAATGGGAGGAAGAACTTCTTTGATCCTCTCTTGATTTCCTGTATGACTCGCCTCAATCTTCACTATGTTTCGTCGTATGGATCTTGGAGAAAAGGCCATTTTGTCTTCTAGGGTACACTCCAATTAAATTCAAACAAAGTGGTAAAAACAGGATTTTGAAATGGGTTTGATAGTGATCAAAATTATTTGGGGGGAATAAAATTTTTGGAAACTTTGCAATATGTGGAATGATGACGCTTAGCCAGTGAAGTGACTTTATATAAGATAAAAAAAGAGTCAATCCCTGACGGCGTGTGTTGAGAAATCTGGCCACAAGATTGCGGTTGGAGTTAATCTACGAATTGGCTCTAATGGCGAAATCCCGACATTTAATCAATGCAATGAAATGGAAATCTTTGAACTAATTAAACGTCGGCATCCGAAAAATCTCTTTGAAGAGAAACCACACAACCAGGGCTAATCACATTTTTGAACCTCTCTACAATGAAAGTGTTGAAGTGTGGTTATCAGTTCCAATTTTTCAATCAATCAAAAATTAATCCCTGGTGGAAACTTGTGTGGAGAATCGAATGACGGCGTTTTATTGGAAATAAGGTGATAAATAGAAGGGAAAATAAAAATCCAATCACTGCCGGTGCGGGCTGGGAATCGTACTACGTAGCCATGCACGAAGAGAAGCAACATGAATGGATTCAATGCTAGAATGTTTAGTATAAAATAATATTAGTCTCAAAAGAAAAAAGTAATTGCTAGAAATGTGATGTATTAATTCTTATTAGAAAATGAATCATTGGTTGTGTTCCTTGTAAGATGTTTGATCACAAAGACGGCACATGAATCACTTAATTAAAATTTGTACAAAGAAGAAACCACACGCCAGACGCCACACGTCCATCCATACATATTTGCATTATTTATTATGTAACCATTGAATAAATCAGATACAGATCTTAGTAATCCAAAAATTTCAGAGGGTCGAAGTCACATATTATGTGTGTGAATTATTCTGGTTTCTTCACAAACACATGTGCACAACTGTATGGAAAGGTGTACTCCTTGTCCGGGGAGTCAAGACCAGGTGTGTAGAATTCAGTTTTTGTTTCGAGAAAGAACTTGTAGTAAAACGCCTCCAACTCTTCATATGACTTTTTGGGAAGAAGCAACAAGAATGGATTCATGGATGAACTAAAATCTGAAATATATTTGGTCAAACAAATTCGGATATAAAGGAAATGCAAATAACACATTTACATTTACAAAAATCCACAAACCTGCCATTTCCTGACCTCAGGTCCTGTTTCGATGAATACATCTTTGAGTTTTTCAGTGTTATCCTTCCCATCGTCAGCAAAGTCCGCAACGGTGAAGATTCCCTATATTGAAAAATAATAAGTTAATATAGACGTCATATAATGATCATATTAATTAATTTTTGTGTTCAGGGACCTCAGCATGCATGGCCCATTCCGGGTGTTTAATCAACACTCTGTCCAGGTCATAAATGGACGACTTAAGAGGGAAGAGTCAGACGTGTCCGAGTTCGATTCCGAAAAACTATGGCTCAATATCTCGGATAACATGTTCTGTCTAACATACTTTGACCTCAGTGGCCGCTGGTCTTGTGAATTTTTGAAATTTCTCTAGGGGGGCCCCCTGTAAACTTGAAATTTGTACGGGTTGTGGCCCGTGCTAATTTCTGGAAAATTCATTTCAAGACCAATGCCATGTGTGTGTGTGAATGCCATGTGAACCACAGCTAACCACATTTTTGAATTTCTCTACATTGAAAGTGTTGAAGTGCGGTTATCAGTTCCAATTTTTTAATAAATCAAAATTCAATCTCTGACCAAACCTTGAGTGGAGAATCGAATGACGGAGTTTTGGAAAAAAAGAGATAAATATAAAATAAAATAAAAATCCAATCACTGACGGAGCGTGCTGAGAATCGTAGCACGCCACGTAACCGTGCATGATTCCACTCAAACTACAGATAAGGGACACATTACACATTCTGTCTAGGGGATGTTGTCATAGTTAATGAGTGTATTACAAAATAATACGACTCAAAAGGAATGAGTTACTGCTACTAATGCAATGTATCAATTCTAAATAGAAAATGTTTCATTGGTTTCGGTCCATTGGTTATGTTCCTTGTTTGTAAGATGTTTGATCCGCCCGAAGACGGCGAACGAATAACCCAATTAAATTTTTACAAAGAAGAAACGACACGTCTATACACATTCACATTATTTATTATGTAACCCTTGAATAAATCAGATACAGATCCCAGAACTATTCTGGTTTCTTTGCAAGCACATGTGCACAACTGTACGGAAATGTGTACGGTTTATCTGGGGAGTCAACACCAGGTGTGTAGGTCTCAGTTTTTGTTTCCAGGAAGTACTTGTAGTAAAACTCCTCCAACTCATCATGTGACTTCTTGGGAAGGAGCAACAAGAATGGATTCATGGAGGAACCGAAATCTGAAATGATTTTTAATAAACAAAGTCGGATATCAGGAAGTGCCAAAAAACAGAATAACACACTAATAAAAATTCACAAACCTGAGATTTCTTTAACATTTTTGAAGATGTTTTTCACCTCGTGCATGGCAAATTCTTTGATCTCAAATCCTGTTTCGGTGAATGCATCTTTTATTAATCCTGAGTTATCCTTACCATCGTACACAAAGTCCGAAACGGTGAAGATTCCCTGTATTAAAAAGCAATAAGGTAATACAAACGACATATAATAATAATAAATTTTTGTGTTCAGAGACTTCAGCATGGATCCGCCATTCCGGGTGTTTAACCAACACTCTGTCCAAATCATAAAGCGACGCTTTAGTTGGAATCATGAAAAACGCCTCACCTCCCGGCAACAAATGATCGTACATGGACTTCAGTGCACTCCTACGAAAATAAATCAAAAATAAGAAACGAAAATTCTTGGAAAGTACCATTGATATTGATGGTCATACCTGTAATTATGAGTGTAGTAAAAGCCATAAAGTGAGAAGATCTTATTGAATTTCAAATCCCCCAAAGTCCCTGGCGGAAGACTCAAATCCGCCAACATATGATGAACTTTTGCATGTGGATAATTTGTTTCAGCGTATTCAATTGTGTGTGGACAATTGTCCAGAACGTAGACCGTGGACTCGTATTTCTCAGCAATAGGGGCCAAAATCTCAAATGCCTTTTTCCCTGAATTGTAGCCATGGTCCAATATGACCTCATTTTGCACCCATGTCATCTTTTCCACAAATTCAGGAAGTACCTCTTTGATCCTCGCTTGAATTCCCGAATGACTCGCTTCAATCTTAACTATATTTCGTCTTACAGATCTGGGAGAAAACGCCATTTTATCTTGTCGGGAACAAGTTCAACCAAAATATTCAAAATTAGCTTTGGAAATAAGTTCCAAAACGATGAAAAATCTTGTTAGTTTATTTGGCGAGAATCAAAGTTTTTGAAAACTTTGTAACAGAGGAAATGACGACGTTTTGGAAGTGAAGTGACTTCATATAAGAGAAAAAGGAGGCAATTAATTACTGCCGGCGCGTGTTGAAAATCTGGCCACAAGAGTACAGCTAATTATTTCAAGGAATTTATTTTAGTTAATTGGCTCTGATGGCCAAATACCGGCGTTTAATTTATTCGAAGAATCGAATATCTTTCAATTTATTAGACGTCGGCATCCACATGAAGCCTAATTATTTCGGGTCGGGCTTAAAAATAACGGCTGGGCAAAAGTCGTTCCGTTCGCACTTCTTGCTAGATACTTGTCATGGTATCGCATCGGCCAGTCAAGGCAATTCGACTTAATTAATAATTCATTCGCGTTTACTATTAATTCTTACGTCTTTCCTATTCCGAGTATTTATTCCCTCATTCCACATGTACTTGACAGAATAATTCGTGACAGGGTCAAGGACAGAGTAATTGAGATAGCGAATGAAGGAGACATCGACATCAGACGGAAATGTGTGTAACAGACCACAAACAAAACCAGACCAGAAATGAAAGAATGAACACTAATTAAAATACGATTAGTTTGTTAATTTAATACTATGCTCGTTGAATGGTCAAAATTGCGTTTATCCTTGACTTTAAAAGGTTGTTATTGCTCCATTTCCTTTACGACCTCAATCCTTTACATTTTAATAATTTTGAAAACACAAACTTAAAACTATTAGAATTTGCTGCATAAATGAATGGATTCACACATGAATTAAAGTATCCCAAATACCTCAACCAAGTGAACATATTGTAAAGATCTTCTTTTGAATTCAATTCAATTGGTAGTGTAACAATTAAAGAAATGACAATGTAAGGAGACTAACAAAGAAAAAACGCTCCAACAACAATGCCCAACATTTTCGATATCCTTTTTTCTGAATGAAGCTCATATGTAGCGGTAGATGGATACGAGTAGGAATATCTTCCTCCCATATGGACCCTTAGCTCAATGGCACCGATCCTTCCATTTTGAATTTGTATTTCCCGCCGTGTCAATTTCTTGTAGATCTTCCAGTACAACGTGGTCATAATGGAGAGGGGGATGAGAAACCAGGTGGCAAAGTAGACGGGGATATGGGGTTCCATGCTGTCATTGACTTCTTGTCTACAATTTGGGAGTATGATTGAATTGTCTGTCTGCTGAGGCCAAATCACACTCGGGCCAAAACCAACAATACTGGCAATAATCCAAACACCAACAATGAGACAAATGTTTGTTTTCATTGTGGTGACTTTTCTGTACGACAGAGGGCGCGTGATTCCAATGTATCGATCAATGGCGATGACACTCAAGGAAAACATTGAGGCTGCACAGGAGAGGATGACCACTGTCGACCACTGAGGAGATTTTACATTTTGTAGAGTCAAATGTTTGAGTCTCAATGACAGAGACAATGACATGGAGTGGGACTGCAATGAGACCGACCAAAAGGTCAGCTATGGCTAAGTTCACTATGAAATAACTTGGGAGAATTGTCCGAAGTTTTTTGGATGAAATCACGGCAAGAATGACGATGGAGTTCCCCGCTATTATGGTACAGATGAGGAGGATCAGTGTGATTGTACGTGCTATCGTACCTCCCGTCCATTTAATTTCTGGCTCAATAGTTGGGATTGGATTATGAATGATTGATTCTTCCGTGCTTAAAGGAATCGTCAACGTCTCCATACTGAATGGAAATGAATTGTGTCGTTACGTCTCATTAATGCAAAAATGTTTGTGGGCTCAAGAATGACGTCATCTCATTTCTGTTATCAATGCTGCTAGGGTGAAAATTGAATTCTATGGATTGATAATTCTACACGCTTCATTTCACGTTAAAAACGAAACGTAATTTTCTATGAAGGTTTGTTGTTTACTGAGGAATTGACTTGAAATATTTTATGTGTAGTAGTATTATAGTAGTATTTAAAACTTAGGATTTATGGGATTTTTTTTTTTTTTTTTTGCTGAATTTAGAGCCAAAAACCAACTTCCTACGTATTATACTTTTTTAGGAGTAGGGTTCTAAGAAAGACCCGTCCGGACTCTAACTTATTATATTAGGGAGATTAGATTTCCTTTTTTGAATTGTGAAACTTACTCATTCATTTCATTATTTTCTAACAAGTAAACCTATTTTGATGCAAAAAAAGGATCGACTCAAAATCTGATCCGAGCGGTCCAACCAGGTGTCCTGACCTCCAAAATGAAAGATTTTTGGGCAACAAAAATTTTGTTGAAAAACTATGAATTTTTGTATTTTTTCGAATTTCCTCGAAATGAAAAATCTCAGTTTTGGCATGGGAAATAACACGTAAATTTCCATTTTTCAAACTTACAGTAAGTTTGAAAAATGGATTTCCAAGTGAAGAGATCTCCAGAAGTCTACGAAGCCCAAATGGATGGATTCGACGAAGACTTGAACTCAGCCCTCCCATCTCTCTTGGGGAAAATGGATTGGGGGACCAATGAATTAATTCTGGATCATGGGTGTGGGAGGTGGGACTGGAAGTACTTGTCACAAATACTTTGTTCATACATAGAAAAATCAAAATCAAACCTTTACAGCCTTGACATTTGTGAGGAAATGGTCAAATTTGGCTCTGAAAATTTTGAAGAATGTATGTGGGACTTTGACGGGCGAGGAATCTCCCGTCAAGAATTCGAAGTTCAATAAAGTATTTTCAATCTACATTCTCCAATTCATTGAGAACTTCAGGTAATAATTTCTTTCATAATTCTTTGCCGAATATCGTGACAAATATGTTGACAAATTTTAGACGTGAGTCGAAGGGATTCTACGACGCACTAATACCAGGCGGGGAGTTGTGCCTTATCACTAATTTGTACGTTCAATTCTATGACTTGTTCAAACAATTGACGGAGCATGAAAAGTTTGGACCTCTTGCCAAAGTAAGTAACTGAATTTGTAAGCATATGGTAAATAAACTCCCATGCTAAAGTAGATTTGACTCTCAAGCTCCACTTGAACATTCCGAGATGGCTTGGAGAACCCCAAGAGAATGTCCAAATTCTTAAGTCCGCTATCATCGAGACAGGTTTTGAAATTAAGGAATCTTTTGACAGGGAAAATTCCCACGTTTTGCCAAATCCTGGTGTAATTGCAGGCTACGTTGCTCAAAGTTTTGTTAATTTTCTTCATGCAAAATAATATGAACGAGTTGACTCTTTTCTTTTTCAAGAAATTTTTAACCCACATCATCACTCGTCTTTTTTCCCTTTTTTGGACAGATTTTGTGTTATCACTAAACGCATTTGCCAAGAATCTTTCACCTGAAGAACAAGATGAATTGAGAGAGATGTACCACACGTACTTCAGAGAGACGGAGACAAAGGGGTAGAAACCTAGTGGTGACTCGACCAACTCTGAGTACACATTCCAATGGGACGCTCTCTATATTCTCTTGAAAAAACCAGAGTAAAAGTAAAACATACATGTCCACCTCTGTTGAATTTTACAATTCTTTGTTCTGCAAGTGTTTTAAGTGAAATTTTTGTGGACAGAGCAATTAAAATTTCGTAATCAGTGAATTTGAAATAAATCAAAATTTATTTTGGTCATTGTTTTTAATTAATGAGAGCTAGACGAATGAAATGAACGGTTGGGCCATTAGAAATCCAAAATGCACTTTATTCCTTGCGTATAGTACATAGACACAGACACATAGTAGATTAAGCTTTAGAAGGATTGAATTGAGTAGAGTTAATTAAGACAGAAAGGTCAAGAGGTCAAAGAGAGGGGGTCCTGACCCGGATGGTGAATGACCCCGGAGCGACTTTGAATGCAGGGAAGTCCTCATCCTTCGGCACTCCGTGCTTCTCATCCACTTCAAACACAAAGTGTTGGATGAGGGTGCATGGAGAGACCAATGAAGAGAGAGGTTCGGGCCGTTAGTTCTCCAAAGCAATTCCTCTTCCCTATATAAAGTAAATGAATACCTGAATTTTACAAGAATATTTGCTTCATATTCAACAGTTCTCACTGTGCCAGGAATGAATGAACGTTCTGTAAGCACTTGTGCTGTGCTGGGTGGAATGTGTGGAACAATAACATTAGATTTTATTTGACGATTTAACATTTAGTAGTATATGACAAGGTTATATGAGCTCATTGCTGTATTTTTACATAGACCCACTTCCTACATATGGAACAGACCATTAGTCTAGGAGTAAAAATTTATACATAGTACAGTACACAATATATCAAGATTAGTCGTAGTTTTCCAAGAACTAAATGGTCAGTAATTAGTTATCGTAGTCAATTGTATATATGGCGTAATATAAGTGACGTGACAGAACAGAAATAGAACTTACAATGTGTACATATAAACATTCAACGGCTTTCATCGCATATGTGACCGTCATATCAAACAGTGACAAATTAATTGATGTACATAGTGACGTCAGTAATGTCGTACCCTTGATAATAATGCCCCTCTGTATTTATTCGCAGAGACAGGAGTTTTTCTAAACGAAATCTAGGATGTTACTCTAATATGAAATCCATGGAAGAACACCAGTACATATATGTGTAGTTGTAACTTGGGCTGAATTCAAGATTTGACACGAGGTTGAAAATTTAAAAATATTGGCTCAATTTGGAAAAGGGATACAATCCCAGTCTTAAATTTCAATTTTGATTCTACGTTCGTTCTAATACTAAATTCTTTAAGAATGTGGATCATTGATATTTTAATTTGTTCCATTCCGAACCGAACTCCAATACAACTTCTAGGTCCAGCCCCAAACGGCAGAAAAATGAATGGATCTGATTTGTCCTTATCCAAGAAACGTTCTGGGATAAATTCATCCGGGTCTTCATAATACTCTGAATTTCTGTGAATTGGCCACACGGGGGCCATAATTATTTGCCCTTTTTTAATATGAATATTTTCATGGTTCCAATCCTTTGTACAACATCTTTCCAGACGTGGTAACGGTGGATAGAGTCGGAGAGATTCATTGATGCATGCTGTCAAATATGAATAGTCCATGATCGTGTCATGATCAACTCGCCCTCCGTGCTTCACTAACATTGCATCAATTTCTTCATGCAGAGCATCCTGTTTCTCAGGATATGTGGCTAAATTGTAAGCCAAGAGTGACATTGTTAAGTCTGCAGTGTCAAAACCAACTAGAATGAATCCAATAGCTTGAGCCAATAACGTCATTTCATTAATTTTGAGCTTTTTGAATTCATCTGTGTCCAGTTTATCTTCTGCGTCCAGGAGTATATCCAGGAGATCATTGTGTTTACTTTCGGACTCTCGACGTGTCTTCATGATGTCACGGAGTACAGTTTTGAAAAAATTTATAGCATTTTCGTCAGAGAGTGGAATCAGTTTTAGAAATACTGGGTTGAACACTAGAAAAATAAACAGCGTAGTTTAATGGCTTTCAATTATTGACAAAGTAGAAATCGGATCAATTTATTATAATCTGGAATAAAGTAATTGTTTTGTCCTTACTTAGAAACATAGAATAAAAGTCCAGTTCGCATCCCATGCCCATAATTATCTTTGCATGTTTCATGAATGCATTGTTCGGATCACCCAGACAGTTGATTTTTGTCCCAAAAGCAGCCTTTGCAAGTACGTCCATAACCAACGCCTGAAATAACCTTTACAAAAAGATAATCAGAATAGTGAGTGTACCAGGTCGTATCCAATGTTTTATGCAATGAGGGTAGGTAGGTGTAGATTATGAATACATGTGTATTTTATGTATTTTGCCCTGTCGATATTTTTATGTGTGTATTATACACATACGTATATACATATAAAGATAATACACAAACATTATTGTCCTACTCTTTCACGTTGAAATTTTGCACTGAATTTGAACATTTCCGTTTAAGTTCTTCCAAGAAATCTCGGACGGACGTTTGGACATGCTCACTCATAACCCTTAACTTTCCAGACGTAAAGATTGGTGTAATCATGTAACGTACGAATTTCCATTTCTCTCCTATAAAGTATTGGAAAATTAGTATAACAATGCAATAACAAATTATAAACAATTACTTGGAGAAGCTCGGTTTGTGGACTGACCCGGCATATTGTCTAAAAATTCATCATAGAAAGGATCGCTGAAATTAGGTGTACGATCATGGAAATGATCAAAATCTTTGACAAGTATCAGACGTAGTATTTCTGGGTCACACACAAAGACTTGAGGTGTTCTTCCAAAATAAGACTAGAAATCAATAAAATATTATTTAAATTGTGTATAGTTTCGTAGTTCTTACTTTCGTAGAATACAAGAGTGAATGACGATTGACGAATACGAATGTATCAAATTGCGTCTCCTCTAGAACTTACCCCCCAAATAGAACCATACTTCTTGAAATTGACAATGTCTTCTTCATGCACAATTAATTTATGTAGTCCAGGGTGACTCCCAAGTAAAAATTTGGGTTTGATAACAGGAATGCCGATTTTCTCCAACGTCCCATAATTCCATCGGGCATAAATTATAAAACTAACTACGCCAACAGTGAAGAACGTCAAAACTATTTCCAGTAAAATGAACCACATTTGATTCAAGTGTTCGAACGGAATATTTCCGTTAAGTTAATTCACAATTTTTTGGTGCAACAATTAGATTCAACATCCAAAATTGCTTTTTCTACGCAATAATTCTCAAGGCATATGTTCTCACTCGAACAAGTGTGATGTGGAGGTTCGGTTGAAAATAAACATGTTTAGGACAGGCTGATCTTCACCTGGAAACCTTATCTGTCTCAGTGTCAGGCGTGTGTGCCTGCCAATATCTTCTATAGAAAGTGGTTGAGCGAAAACCGCAGGTCAAAAGATAGTGGCACGGATGGGATGGGCAGACCAGAGTTCTGGATTCATTCGGATCCCCTGATAGCATTCGAGTTTCGAGTTAGTTGTCATCTTAATTCAGCTAAGTGCATTTTCTGTAAAAGTTATCTTTACCGATTGTGTGACGCCTTTCATCAAACCAAGTAAAGTGAATGTAAGAACAATTTCTTTTGGTCAAAATGAAAAAGCTTTAGCACAATTGCACAATTAACCGACAGTCATTTGTGGTTTCATTTTGAGCGACAAGGGGACTCCCTGGTCGGAGTCTAAGGTCTAAAGGGTTAAGTGCCCTTATGATCTGACACTCAGGTTAAATAATAGATTGTACGAGCTCATTTTACACTGCCAGACACATAAGGGGCCTGGGCCTGGGCCAAGTACAATCTTAATTTTGGTTCATATCAACCCCACCGAGTCAATTAAAGTACCAGTTCAATGCCCACTATTCAAGGTTAATGAATGTGCATTCGTCTTACTATTTAGTATTTAGTCTATTTATTGAACAACAACTTCAATCTTCCAATGAATAATGTAGATTTTTTAAGTTTGGAAGTTTGGCCATCCTTTACTGAGAATGCCAATTTTACTCGACATTAATTTAATTTTTCAAAATAAAATCATTCCGTAGAGCGTTAACAAAGACAATAACTTCAAAAGTTGCGATCTCTAGAATGAACAAGGCCCACCGAAAGCCCACTTTAACATTTCCTTATAGACCGTTGCGTTGCATCCATATCAGTCACAATGAAGATATTTTCAAGTGTTTTCAAATGAGATTTAAAATCAATAATCAGTTGTCCTCTTGTGTCATCACCCTAAAGTTCAACGAGGCAGTGATGATTCAACAATTTTGTAATTGATTAGAATTGATCAAAAACAATTTTTCTTAAAGTGATTCGTAGACTCAAATTTTAAATGTAGATTATTCATATTCATGAACTAATCCTAATTGAATTGAGAATAATACCGAATAATACCACAAATTTTGATATGAATTTTGAATAATGTCGCAATAATCTTATGTCTGGAAACTCATATGGAGAACACGTACGCATACTCGGGGACCGAAGTGGTAATTCCCGGAATAAGTCCTCAAAGTTTGATTTAAAGCTCGTCAAATTTCTTAATCTGATTCGGTAAACTAATGTGAGAGTGTTGGTCATTAATTTGGTGACAGTGAGTTAAACATTAAAAGTTAGCTTGCTATGCTTGGTTGTTCTGTTCTCTGTTGGCAGACTGGCTGGGAGTTTGTTAAATTGTTCAACTAATTTTGTATTTGTTGATCATTTTCAGAGGACCAGAAAGAATGCTAGAGAAAGTTAACGATTACGAAGATAAAGACCAAATGGACAATGACCCTACGGGTCCCGTCCCGTTGAAGATGATGAATTTGTTGTGGACTAAGATGAGTTGGAGGATTTGGAATGTGGTGGCGCAGGTGAGTGGACATTTTTATGAAATGACATAATATATTTTTTAAATGATATTAGTTTTACACTTTAATTCTTTGTCCAGGGGGTGTTTGTATATTTGTTAATCTAGCACGCTCTGATTGATTATGGAATTTTCATCTCTAAATTCTGCATTGGATCCACTCCAAGGAGCTTTGGATAATCTAGAATCTTGTAATGCTGGAATTCATGAAGAACTTCTTGAATTTCTCCAATCAAATCGTCAAGTAAGGAGAGTAATGATGGAAGAGAGACAAAATTCTGTAAACAGTGGTGCTACTTCAGATATAAATGCGACCGGGCAAAAGGAAGCTGATATTGGAACCCAAGTTTCTCGTGATACAGAAGATAAGACATTATTTAGTTCTAATAACCCGCCAACTTCCGGTGATAAGCAAATTGCCACGGAAGATGATCAAATTGCATCACTTCCAGAACTTGTAAAAGTAAATGATAAATCAGAGTCAGAATCTCAATTTTATAATTCTTTGTAGAAGTTCAGTCGTTACAATCACAACATTTTTTGAAGACTTCAGGAACAAGTTTAAGTTGCCGAAGGAAGTGATGGAAGAAGTTGCTCTTACTGCACTTAAGGGCTCATGTCAGATTTTGCAACATCATTTATACAATTCTTGATTATCTTTCATTTCTAGTGATTTCTAATATTTTTTACTAATTCATGACACCATATGACATTTCTTAAAATAGTATTGTCTTTGTATACTGAGTCGTAAGGCTACCATTGTTGGATGGCAGTGATCATTAATAAATTGGTGATTTTTCTCTCTTAATTCCAGAAAGCTAGTTTTTTTTGTAGAACCTGGCGCCTAGTCATTCCAGTAGTAATTAGTGCTCGTAGTTTCATTACATTCCAACTTAATAATAACAAATAATAACTTTTTTTAAAATGAAGAGACTCTTTACACGAGTGATCGAATTTTACAAGAACGGTTTAAGTCCATTAACTCGTGATGACCGGAAAGTAAACGTTAAGGGTCTAAACAGTCTATGGGCCACATTCGCACCACCCAGTTCCGGATAAGCTGTTTAGGCTGGGACCCCGTGAGCCAAAGGAACCATCTAGCTACTAACCTGACGGTACAGAAATTGAATGAAGTCTGACCTCGGCTATGAACTCGAGGTCGACTCCGAGGAATTTTAAACTTGTTTAGACCGAAAATTTTACAAATATTTTGAGGTCATATGACGACGCGTGGGGATCGGGATTTCCCGTGAACCTTTTTGTAGGTATGTAGAGAGGTTTGTAGGTATGTAGAGAGGCTTTTTCCGCACAGATTCACACTACAAATCTCTTCGGTTACACAAGAGGGAAGGGTTGGGAATTGAGTCATTACCTTGGACGAAGGTTGAGGTTATTTAAAATGAAGAGGTTTGAGGTGGTGGCGCCCTCTAGCGTTGGAGAACTGGAACTTGAATTGTGTCTCCACACTGTCATTTGGAAGTGGATTGGGTTGAGCGCCATCTACCGGTGGCGGTTCAATTGGAATAGTTTTAATAGATACCGTGGCAGAATCATTCGTTTTAGAGTGTGGATTTGGAGTGGGTTCTTCTGGAGCAGAGCTGATTCCTCCAGTTCCTCTTCGACTACCCCTGATTTCAATTGACCAATGACTGATTGGACTTCCGATTTACTCACAGCTATCAACATTATCGTCTCCCTGTCCTTGTCAGAGCGGAAGAGGCGCAGGTCTCCAATGCAATCACTGTAGAAGTGGTAGGAGCGACCGAGTCTATCCAGCCCTATGGAAATGTCCACACAAGAAAAGAAAGATTAAAAAACCAGCTCATCTCAAAGGTATGCAAACTCTCACAGCTAAGAATTCAGACATCCTCGGGGGAAGTGCGCTATTGAAAGTATGAAATAATTTCCATTTTTTCAAGTAAATCCATTTCCCCACAGAGGATGACTTGCCCATTCTGGAAGTCGGAGCGGCGCTGGCGCTTTGTTCTTCAACCTTCAAAACCCTCAAAATTCCATAAAAATGAAAATCCAAGATTTGACATATGATTTGGCAAAATCCTCAAAAATAACGGTCAAAGTTTTAAAACTTCCAGAAATCAGAACAAAAATGGTATGAAAAAAGCGTTTTGCTTGCTTTGCGTTGACTTGGGAAGGGATACAAACCTAGTGGTGACTCGACCAACCCTGAGTACACCATTCCAATGGGACGCTCGCTCTCTATATTCTCTTGAAAAAACCAGAGTAAAAGTAAAACATACATATCCAACTCTCTCGAATTTTAGAATTCTTTGTTCATCAAGTGTTGCAAATTACATTTTTGTGGACAGAACAGAGCAATTAGAATTTCGTAATGATTGAATTTGAAATAAATCAAAATTTAATTTTATATAGTACAAAGACACAGACACATAGTAGATTAAGCTTTAGAAGGATTGAATTGAGTAG
>JAQIXO010000817.1:0-15420 GCA_034700305.1 Protaphorura armata
GTGACATTGAGTAAACGTTTTTGTGCAAATACGTCATCTTCAACATATTTCCCTCGAATTGTTTTGACGAAGGCGTAGCCCTTTGAGAGCATGAATGCTCGAACATCATTCATTCTCCCTGGCATTGTTTCAATCGAAAATACCTTTGTAGGGATTGATATATTAATTAACAATTTTGTATTAATAAATTCAATAATTAATTTTTAACAAGAAACAGAAATATACCTTGACGTTTATTTTATCAAATGGCAACGTGTTCAAAACTTTTAACTCCACCCCTTCAATGTCCATACTCATGTAGTCTAAGTCATTGAGACCCAACGCTGCCATCATTGTGTACAACGGTAAACATTTGACTTTAAAATTTGACCACTTTGGACCGTACACGTCAAACCCACCCTCTGCTAAACGTGACGTGAGTGTCCAGTTTTGGTGGCGATACATTGTAACCTATTAAGAATTTGACTATTTTAATGTAATGACTATTTTAATTAATAAAACCAGATAACCAGACAACCATAGAAGGCAGATAGAATTATTCTAAACAAATTAATTGATTAATTAACTTCGTAAGGATATGGATGAATCCCAGCACAAACATCCGCAACCCATGCCTTTCGACGCTTTCCCAATAATTTCTTTGCCATAATTGGATCCGCTTCAATGAGTAATCCAGACCATCCAAAGTCTCTGTCTAAAACTAACGTGTTCGAGATGTCTTCTCCGTCGTTCGCTCCAAATTCAATGTAGACTCCATTTCTCTGAAGTATTACAGAAGAATTAAAAATTTATGAACCACCCTGTACAATTATTTTTTCATATACAGACAGTTGTGTTACTTTATTTCCCAGAAGACTCATAACATATTTCCGAACACCTTGCACTGCAGATGGGTCACCGGTTGGGTCATCCAAATTGTAAGGTAACGGAGATGGTGGAGTGAAGACGCACTTCCTCACAAAACCTAACAATTTAGAATCATCCTGTGGAACACGCAATTTCCCAGAGAAAACTTTCTCTGCGCTCAAACCACGATATTCTGCGAAAAAAGTTAGTATGTGGAAGGAAATTTTTCAATTAGTGAAACTAAAATTAATTTTTATAATTAATTTTAATTAATTTTTAATGAGTGCAATATTATGTAATTTTAAGCGTTATATTGTACGTAAATTCACTCACGACATATATCAGAGTCTGAAGCCGCATTCGCATTGGAATTGTCTAGACCTGAATCTGAAACTTGAATCTCAACAGTGTGATTGAGTGTTCTCACTGCATCAACCGCAACCGGTTCTACGGTTGATTGTCCTTGTCCCAAAAATTTGCCCCAATAATGACCATGCATGGTTGGGTGATAGAGACCGTAAAAAACGTAATAGAGAAGGCAGCTTACAATCACAATGAAACCAAGTCTTGGTAAAATCCATGCAGGTCGAAAATTCCTAAAATTATTGAGAAAAAAATGAGTAAATTTTGATTCATTTTATTGTCAGTTAATTTACATGTATATTTTATTAATGCTTTGTCCTGGGGAAACCTTTTCAAATACGTCCAGAAACATTGACTTACCCTGTACATGACATTTAGCTTGAAATTATTTTATGGAACCACACGATACTGTAAAATTTTGCTCTTGGGTCTTGACGATCTGGTGGTTAGTGTTTGAATAAATTGGCATGGAATATATGGATTTGAACAATAAAAATATGATTGTAAATTCAGCACTCCATACAATTGGAAATGTCAACATCTGGCCAGATATTCGTAAACAATTTCAACATTAATCCTAACGTAAAAAGCATTTCATTCATGTACAGAAAGAATGTAAATACATGCTCTTCCGCCCTGGCTCTCATCCAACTTTAACCATTTGAACATGTCGAGCACGTACTCTTCATTTTCTGATAAGATTTCCCTTTGAATACTAACGAGAAATTAAATTACCTTACCAGACCCGCGTGGCGTAATTAATATTCTTTGGGTACCCTGGCATGCATTGAGTAGGATTTGACCAAAATTTTCGTGTCAATTCGAATTTTTTCTATTACAAATCAAATGCCATCGAATCATGACAAGGTTAAAAGTTTTGCCGAGAAATTAATAATTCTGTAAGAGTTAAGCAAAAAGTTATCCGAATTTTTGGAGAAAATCAGCAGAGTAGAAAAGGTATTAGAGTTGGAGCCGAAAATTATGACGGGCAGTCGGAGACATCCGACTGCCCGGACATCCGGAGCTTCCATTCAACAACAGAGAGTGAAATTTTTAAGAAAAGCCGTTTTTGAAGGTCTCAATCTTTAAAATAATTAATAATTTTACATTGTTTATTTTTATAGACAGCAGTAGTAGTGGTGAATGATGCTATCCTGGCGGAACAAGTAATACGTTAAAAATATTTTCGCAAATATTCCAGAGAGACAACAAAATAGTAATATTTTAATACACTTCATGAATTCATTTAAGAGACGATCCAGACCCACGAAGCTGGAGCGCTACAATAGAGTAAGTGAGCAGAATACTGATCGCCTGAAAGTAAAATATTTGCAGCATGTAAAACTTTAATTCCTCATGTCATTAAAATGATATTAAATGTAAGAGACAAGGGTAACAAAATAAAAGTACTCACACTGCCAACGAAGCGATACGTAATTGTAAACAGATCACACCCATTGACGCCAACAGGTTCATTCGTAATTTTAATGTACGTCATCATCATTTTCTTTTTCAAGGATTTTTTGTCCTTCCCTTGTCCTTCAGCGTTTATTAACCACTCCTTCATTTTGGAAAACTAGGTACAGAAAAAATTTAAAACGTTAGCGATGAGTGATGAGTTAATCGGCGTGATTTAGTGAAGGTCAGCCATTTTACCCTTTTGCTAGCATCACAGGCAACCAGACAAGGTATAGTCGACACCGTTAGACCAATGAACATCCGGATCCGTTCATACATATCATTCGTGTAGATGGAGTTCACAATATTATTAGCGAACACTGGCACGAGTGAGACAAATGATCCAAAAGTGCCCAGACCACTGAAGTCATTCACTAAATCCACTAGACCACAAATGTAGTCATACTTTCCTAGAATCTACAATTTAAGAACAATATGAGTCAATAGACGACACCTAACGGAATGGCTAGGAAATCGAACACACTACAAGTGATACGACAGAGAAAGTCCAAAGTCCCGTCGTACCATTGGGCTGCGAAATACTGATAAGTATACGCGTGAACTTACAAATTCAAACTTACCTCGGACTCAGAAAGTTGGTTATTCTCACGTAAGGCCTCCTCCAACTCGAACGAAAGTTGACGCACGGTGAGAATAGTTAAATGAACAATGAGGTCAACGTAAAAGACTATGACATGGGCATAAATACAGGCCACATAATAGAGGATGGACATCACAGTCAACCCCTTGACCAAGTTGGGAGATGACTCAATCCATTCTTCTGAAATTGTTGAAGAGTTTCTTAGAAATATGGCATACTCGAAGTTCCCTCTCAATGTGTCAACAAAGGACGAACCCTCGGCCTCGAAAACAAAATCTGTAACGCTATTTTTGAAAGTCAGAATTCCCGCCACCGTGGAGATAAGACATACAATCCGAGCAATCGCAACACACCTTTTTGGACAAATTGCGCAAGGTGTCTACAAAGAAATTGTCAGGTAAAATTAATTGCATATTCCGTAGTAGTGGGAAGATAAATAACAGTATGTATAATGTAATGTAATGTACAAAACTAAAATTACTTTGAGTTCTCCGAACCATGCCATTTTCTGAGTCTGGCAACCTTCAAAATAATTTTGAATTGCCCCTTGTTTCACCCAAATGATGTAGAAGAGGATGAATGGGTGAACGGTAATTATGGAGATTCGAGCCATCCGAAATAAATTGAATTCAGCATGCATTATGCTAGAGGTCTCTGCGTAAATACGCGTCACGGAAAGTGCAGTGATTCCCGTGTAGATTTGAATAATTGTGCAGAGAATCTATAAGCAAAAATGTGCGTACACTTAATTATTAAAGTACTGCTGTGTTCGGATAATTAGAATGTGAATTAAATTTTTACCCGACGAGCACGTGTCGTATAGAAAATATATCCGGACTTTTCGAGTTTACATCGAAATGGTGAAAGTCCGAGGTAGTACAAAAAGTCAAAATAAATTTGAAAATAATGAAAAGAATTAGAACAAAAATTTGAAGGGCGGATTGAGGAGTTGTGTAATTCTTTCATTTTGTTTGAATCAAATTAATTATTTTGGGAGAAAGTATAGAAGTGCTGGTTCCTTTGTATTAGTGTGTTCCAGTTTGAGATAGTCATTTCAGAACTTTTAGGGCTCGCAGCTATGTAATTAATTAACTAATGCGTTCTGTATTTGAACAAATACAAGTATTATTTTGTTATTTTTACTTCTCTCGTTATTCTTCAAGCTGACTGTCATTAAATCTACTTTGGTAAATTAATTGATTCATGAGTGATAAAATACGAATTAGACTATAAGCGTATTTTGTTTGAAAGAATTTAACTACTATATTTGGTAGGTTGATTCATCTCCGTACACTAGAAATATAATTCTTGGAAAGCAATATTGAATTGAAGTTAAGTGACACAATGTCACGCCCAAGCGATAGTACAGTGTATGCAAAGTTACGGCAATGCACACGTGTTATTTTAAGGCGTGGTAAAAATATGCCAAACTAAAAATATTACTAGGTCAAACTTACCAGGACGACAATCCCACTGTCAAATTGTTAAACCTGTCGAAACAACGATGACACGGGAGTTAACTTTCACCGAGCTCATAGTGCCATCCAGAATTGGGTGGTCAATTTGATGTAGAAGGAACAGCTTTTGACGGATCGCCTTCAAATTTTGAACTGAACTCACTAATCGCATGCTACATGAAGCAATAAATACTCCATGTGGAAAAAAGTATTTCTTATAGTCGAACGACAAAATATATTGATCCCCCTCGGACATGCACTTGAAGAAATGAGCTAATTACAAATCAAATCAGAGCGTCTAAATAAATATTATGATTATCCGAGCTTTGCATGAAAACCTCAACTATATCCAAGAATTTAATCGTGCTTCATTTATATTATCTATGAGGCAAGTCTTACAATAACTTACTTATCAATTTACTTATCTGTAATAAATAAATCAATATGTCAATTTACAACCATTTGTCGTATTAAAATTAAGAATAACAATAACGGTGGGGTACTAATATAGCGGGGCATTCAAGCTTGTTTGATTTTTTGCCAATTCGATTTAGCTCAAGAAGTACTGATCAGATCTGAAAGACTCCAGGAGATTTGAATTCCTCGCAATATTTCAAGACATGGAATAATTCCTTAATTGATAGTACTGTATTTCAATTGCATGATTTGGGTCATGATGGCATAGGAAATACTGTGCTCGTTGAACCCGTTACCCAGATTGCTAATGAATGTAGACAATGTGATACCCAAGAGTAAAATGGTTTCATGCATTGGAGAACACGATGACGCATCTCGTATGATAAACTGACAATGCATATCAACAAGCATACAATGTAGACAGCAAACGTTCCTGCCAATGGACTCGTGAGGGTTAACCCTAACACATCCTCATCTGGAACTGGAGTGTTTCTTGTCAGTTTTTGTATCATTTTCAAGTTCTCAACATCTATCCAATGTGATACAATTCCCGAAGATGTAAAATGCATTGAACGGCGAGCAATCTCAGCTCCATCACGGAGTAAAACAAGTTGATCATAGAGTGCCGAGATATCCCAATACAATCCGTACTGCTTCAAGAATATTGGCTTCTTGCCAGTGTAAACGTTCGTCCTCGGCCTCCCAATGTTTAGTTTTATTTGTTCCTCCTGAACTTCGTTTAACTCAGCTGCATATACACTACGATCCTGCTCACAAATCTTAGGTTTATACACGAGACCATCGGCATGGCATTTCGGCTTAACGATTAAATTCATAAGTGAGACAAGTGTTTTATTCTCATTATTTATCACATCCTTGCGCATTATCGCTCGGGAATATAAAACTTTCAGTCGAGAGCTGATGTCATCAAAAAATGGAGAAGATAAGTATAACTCTTTTGTATCATCAAACAGTGGGTTAGTACAGTCCGATTCAAAACTATTGAATGGTATGTAGTCCATCCAGGATTTTGTCATTATTGTGTAGTCTCCATCCACGACATCTTGGAATGAAGTCGGTCGATTCCATCTGAATGGAGCTGTGAGTTTAGTTGAAAGGATCCCTTTGTAAGCATTTGTGATGACGATGCTCATCAGAAGAAAAGGAGCAAGGAACAGAGTGAACGCAACTGATTTCCTCAATTTCCTACCTGGAGAGAATGGATACTCCAGGAGTAATGTCATGGCTAATTCAAGTACAAAATGGAATCTCTCTCCAAATACGAACATCAAGTCGAATATAGTGAATGTGAAGGCCATTAACATGAGAGAGAGTACAACAAGGCAGATCCAAACATATACATCGTATGGTGCAAAGAAACTGATAAACAAAACATGAGTTTTTTCACCTTCATCACAAGTCAAAAAATTATAGCCTTGTTTTCGTGTTGGGATAACGCTAATTTCTATTTCGTCTTCCATAACCGCTTCACTGAGTTTTATTATTTTATATTTTTCTAATGTCGCCATACAATCGAACCGTTGTGTAAACGCCGAATACTTCGAAATTAAAAGTGTCGTGTTTGTACTTGCACTTGACATCGCAGATAAAGCAAACAATTCAACTGAAGTGAAACCCATTGTTTGTAATTCTTTGAAACTCAGAAGAGGACCACAATAATAAAAATCATAGAGCACTTCGTGCCAGTATATTGCAGATGAGATGATGGCCTTAAAGCTTTGACTGAGGGACTCGGGTGAGAAAA
The DNA here is from genome assembly GCA_034700305.1 of Protaphorura armata. NCBI lineage: Eukaryota > Metazoa > Arthropoda > Collembola > Poduromorpha > Onychiuridae > Protaphorura > Protaphorura armata. The sequence continues at coordinate 6,908 of JAQIXO010000817.1, forward strand.
AATGTATTGAGAGATTCATTGGATGAGTCAAGTGACACGTAAACTTATCCATGGATTCTTCTACTTGTGGTGACATATAACACCCGAAGAATGGCGGCACTTGTTCCGTACGGTCGAGCTCATATCGTTTGAGCTTGAGGTTACTTGTTAAAATTGAGTTATGCTCCCATAGGCAGAATATGTAAGCATTTTGGTATGCTTGGAGTCGGACTCGGAACTTATCTGATTGCTTATTGTATATTCTCCAATAATTTGAGTACACATCATAAGCCAACTCAACATCCAAGTTGTTCGCCGGAAAAATTGGTATTATGAGGAGGAGCGAGTACTTTGGGTTAGTGAGCCGAATCTTTGCGTACTTCGAACCGACACCTAGCATTTGCTGATAAACCCGCAAATCCTTCCTGGACTGTTGGCAAGATTCCTTGGCAAGTACGAACTCAGTCAGTTTTCTCCTCTCCTTTTCTGAATTCATCACAGCTACTGGGATAGGTGATTCTGACAAGTCGTTGTTTTCATACAAAATGATTTGAACGTAAGCATTGTTGAAATTCTTAATGAACGGAGTCAAATTCATTGGTATGGAACTCCATGGTCTAAGAGTAACACTGATGGTACATGTACCACATTGAATGATCCAAATAAGGAGGAGTGGTACTCCGAGGTGCACAGCACTAGTGGAATCCATTACGTGTGCCTAGTCTGCAAGCTAAAAGTAAAGTTATAAGGTTCTTGTAAGTTAGATATGGCCAACATGTAATGATTTCGTACTGCTCGCAATTTCGAACATCGAGTCGAACATCCAAATCCACTAATTCTCAAGGGGTGAGCTTGGAAATATTTGAACAAAAAGGTAAATTACATAGTTCCATGGCCAAATTATATTGACATGTACAATGAGCATGTTTCTATTGTCATTCTCTACTCTAACTGGAGCTTGGAAATGAGAACCAACCCTCGAGGATAAACGTAACACTGCGTGACGTCAATTTAAAAATCCATTCTGGAAGCTACGAGGGCAGAGCCAGGAATCTCCGAAATCAACGAGATGTGACAAGTATAATAAAATAGTTGAAACTAAAAAGAAGTCGTGCAGTATTGCCTATTACATTTAAAACAAACCATATACACTTCAATATCACTTTACCCAACCTGCATTGGTATTAATTTCTCATATGCCAGGGCAAAGACGGAACCTTGATTTATATTTTGGTTATATTCGCGTTCTTAATTTGTTGCCTTAACGGCAGTCTTTACAACAAACTGGCATGAAGATATACATGTATTAAAATGATCTCACCTCTTCCAAGCTCCTCACCCTCTGGCTTAACCTATCGTCTTGAAACTTTTTACGAGGACTCCCAAATATCTTAGGACAGTCGTCCTACGAGATGAACGCATGAACCTTAAGGGTTCCGCTGCAATAAAATAAAATTCGGAAATAAGCGGGCACACATACGTCAGCAGTGTTGGAAATCCGATCAATATGTATAATATTCTTCTTACTTACAGTGCCGGGAATCCTAGATCATAAAATATGCCACGGTACCTACAATCATACAAATTAAGAATTTATATTTAAGTGTATCATTTTAATCGTGCGATGAAGAAATGATTTTGATTTCGAGGCGACATAAAACTACACCATTTCCGTCAGCACATCTCAACTGTTGTGCTTACACACACGGGTGGCAGACTCGACCTAATATCTATTTTCTACACTTGAAGGTCAACAGAAGATATAATACAATTTGAGAAAGCCGGATTTAGCTCTTCTTGTGAATTTCGGCAAGATGAACTCCGACTCTGTTGACTGACTCGTTGAATATATTTTAACCATCCCTTACTTCCTTGGTCTGCTATTTGTTCGGTTGTACAAACAGACTTAACTGCTTGAACTCATTTGGCATATGCTAGATCTCTGAGAAGCACAGTTATGATTTCTGCAGACGAAATTCGATTGATTCATGGTCAGGGCATGCCCGGGGACTAGAAAAATATATGGCGTACCTGCTTCCTCGTATACATGTAATGACTCTCCCTTGTCAGTGTGGAGTTGAAAACTTGAAAGAGGGCTATGGCTGTAGCTGAAGCGGCGATGCTGAATATGGATGCATTAAATATTTACGTGAATGGGAAGCTTGACAGAACAATTATCTTTTTAATTTTTCGTACATTACATTGAAATCCTTCTCGCACGGAAAATTGTCTTATATGCTTTATATTTTCTAAATTTCTAGCAAAAAAAATATTTGTACTTTCTCGAGTTTTTTAAAAAATTATGAAGAACTATGACCACAATTGTTTTTCTAACATACCAGATCAAAATGGAGCCACAAACAAGGATCAGGATCATACATGTAAACCAGTACCCAGATATGACTTATTTTCCCCCTAGTCTCTTATGAACGTTTAATTCTAAATAATTTTTAGTTTTAGGCAGTTAATTTTATATTTCGCCTCGGTTTTAACAACTCTGAGCTTTGTCGTCAAAACTGACATTACTAAATAATGAACTGACTGACTCCAAATACTAAACTCGACAATAAAAAAAGAGACGGTTGGAATAACTGGAATTGCTTGTATTTAATAATAAATATATAAAGGTTCTAAATATTGATATCTATCCGTGTTTAATTAACTCCAAATCCCACGAGAGAAACTCTCGCACCGTTTCTCGATTTCCAAATTAAGCTCTTTTGGAATATTTTGTATATGACTTTCGTAAGTATTAAGTATGAATCACTAAAATTTAAAACATCGATAACCTTATTGTATTCTGGTTTGATATTCACCATCAAATGGATGTCTATCTGAAAATTACTAAAAGTGCTAACGTGAGGATAAATTGTCAATGCCGGCTTAACTACAATGCTGAATATACCTAAGAATTAAAAAATTTATTAGATTTTTATTGAACACGCTGGACTACAAAAATGGTAAGCTTTCAAAGAAATATAAAAAAAGTTATGAATAATAGAATATCATCAGTCTTCCATGTTCATGGGACAGACTGCACAATATGCCTTTATGAGACTCCGTGCCGTAAGATCATTAAATATACCTCTTTTGACTTCCGCAAGGAAACTACGACTTAAATGACTCTGAAGTCTGAACACACCCAAATTTGGGGTCAGTACTACTACCCTCTTGTATTCTTTCACACAGACAGTATTCTTCTCCTTAATATCTGCTTTCGAATAAAACAAAATAAGTAGTACTTTTTGTTCTGTTTGAGAACTAAAGTATAGCAAGATGGACTCTGACTCTCTTTTTCGACTAGGGGAATATATTTTAAGAGTCCCTTACTTACTTGGTATTCCTTCTGTTCGATTCAACAAAACCACTCAACTGTTTGAACCCATTTCGGACACCATCGAGAAACTTCAATGTCTTTTGATCTCTTCCGTCATGTTTGTTTTAAAATCTATCCACGCCATTGACTTAATCATGGACTGGCGTCATCTCAATTTGGCAAGATTTGAAGATTGTTTTCAAATTGCCATTGCTTGCTTTTGCGTTGTATCTGTTTTTTGTGACTTACACTTTTGGAGGAAATTCGACCACAATCTCCAATTACTCAACGTCACACGTGTTACATTTAATGTCGTTCACAGTAAGCAATAAATATACTATTTGTGCAGGCGTCGCTGAATTTGCGGTTTGACTATGTGTTTTCCTGCTGTGGGGTAGTGGGGATTCATTCCCTGGATTAGCAGACAAGACATTTCTTTTAGACAATATGCACTTTTCGCTAAGGGCGAAGTCCAATTTTACAAATAGAATTAGCTCATAGAAACCGCCTCCACTGTTTAAAGGGTTTCGAATTCCACAACAATTTGTACAAATCTCTGTACTTTATCCAGAGATGAGTTGCTGGAATTGTCCAGTACTCATTCCCTGCCACGCTAGCGTAAAGGCCAGGGGCCTTACATTTTGTCATGCCCATTTCTTCCTTACAATATAAAGTTAGACAAGCTCCCAGTCCTTCATGCAACTCGTTATAATAGTTAATGTGCATAATTTTTAAAATGTAATCACAATAATTTGCATCATCAATTTCAGAACGCTATGGAAGAACTGACATTCCACTAAGAAAGAGCAACGGAGAAATTGTATTGAAAATCCTCGCCCTAGCATTCATAGCTCGTATCCTTGCTGCTCCAATTCTTTGTGTATTGGACACCAATCTCTACTACTTTGTCCGTTTAGTCCCAACGCCGACTTTACCCATTTGTGCCCCAATTATGGGATTGAGTGGATTCACTTGTACACTCGTACCGAGCCTTGATCTGCAGACAATCATTTTGACTGGATTCATGATGACAACACAACTCATGTTTTCACTATGTTTGGCTGCATCCTATTGGTTTCATACAGTTGTGATCATTACAGTCCTCGGAGCAGAATTGGAACAAGCTGTCAGGTCAGAATGTGATATTTTCCAAACTACGATGTACTTATTTTCAATAGTGTTAAGCATGTGTGTTCACGCAGTGTGCACGGTGTACGCGTCTAGGTCTATTGGAGGAAGGCAAATAATGTCAAAATCTCAAAATTCGAATTCCGGGGTCAAAAATATTCTAAATATTCCAACATACACATACAGTCAGTAAAATAATTATTGGTACCCTTAGAAAATCATTTGCTACACCGCAATTCCGTATGTAGAATTGTGATGCGAAGTTCGAGGAGAAATAATTTCCGAATGCGTATACCAATGTAGAGCGTGGTACAATTTTCTGAAAAGGTTAAAGGTCAAAAATTTTGACCCAGAAATCACATTTTCAACTAGGTCAGCAAAAAAATTGCATTTTGACGTATTGTGCACCAACCAGTGTGATTTTTTTAAAAAAATTTTATGAATGGAGAAAGCGGTCTAAAATTGCATTCACAATCTTAGACCGTTTTCTCTACTTTTGAAAAATTCATAAAAAGATATAAAAAACGCATCATGTCAAGGTTCCCGGGGTCATGCCTTATACTATACTTGTCAGTCATACAGTTCAGTGCTTGATGTTTTGGTGAAGTGGTAACAATGTCAGGTCACTTCGTGAATCCGCGCGGTTCGGTTCCTGCAAGGCAGCATTTTTAACTTCTTGTTGCATGGAAAAGTCTGCCTTGCTAACAATTCGTTCCAATTAAGCCAACTCAGCGTGCGTTGTAATTGTTTGCTCTGTAATTGCTGGTCGCTGTAAATGTTTGCGTTGTAATGGTTAGTAGATGTAATTATTTGCGTTGTATTTGCATGTTATGTAATTGTAAGCGCTGCATTTGGCCGCGATGCTTTTGTTTTGTGATGAAATTTCTTCGCTGTAATGTACTGCGTCGTGAAATCTGCGTTGGTTTGACGTGTTACGATTTCGCATAAGAAATACTATAATCGTCAATTAATGCGTAGATTTATTTGATTAAAATGTTTATTTTTTTCAGTACTGATGCTGATGAGGAGGACACTTGGGCCATACCAGTTATGGTTAAGCCTCCCAATTCTTATTGGATACATTCAACAGTTCAAATTATAATCAATGTATTGAACGAGAGTATCCTTCAAGATTTTTACCCTTTCATCTTTCTATATTTCATCTCCATTCTCGTTTTTGGTCTTGCAATATTAATCAAAGTCAACGCGCCACTTGCAAACTGCATGGTTATTATTGTACAGTGTATCAATATTGTGTACTTTTACTGTTTTACCGTCGTCGGCTCCATGTTCACTGTCTATTCACTCAAGTTTTTGAAGAAACTTGAACATTCGTGTTATTCACCCAATGGAGTTTTATTCAAAAAACAAAAGTCATGTCGCCCTTTAAGCATTGGTGTTGGAGCATTTCTAACACTAGACGAATCAACGATTGTGGATTTTATTCAGATCATCATATTAAGAACTGTTGATCTCCTTCTCACCTTTGATTTTGATAACATGTAATTGGAAGTGTATTTCAATTTCAGTGATGTAGAGTGATACGGGATAACTTTGTAGTTGTATGAAGTTTGAATGGAGTGATCGAATGACATTTTTACAAATAGAATTTATTTATTCACAAGCTTTCGGCAGTCAGTCGCTACCTTCTTCATGTGTGAGAAACAGTCAATGACAAAATTATTTTGTTTTGACGCTTAAGTTAGGTCAACAAAATCAAAGCAAAAGCGGCAGTGGCGTTTCTAGGATTTTTTTTTTAGGGTGAGCCACACTAAAACACGTACGTCCGCCGGTCTTTTAAACGTGGAATCAGGAAAACAGTGCTACTAAATAATCGTAACAATAATAGACTAAATACTCATTTAAACCGTTTCTAAACTGTTTAGAAGAACTGAAATATTGAACAGAGAATTGAAATACTCGGTATGTATTAACGATAATTTTTCACTTTATTACCGAATTTTATATTATTTGGTAGTTTCTCTGCTCAAAGTCTCATTTTTAGTATATAAAGCAACATAAAACAGTCAGAAGCACTTTTTCCTTTTTAGTCCTATTTATTTCATCAGAACGGACAGACATAGCATCCGCAATAAGTCATTTACTCCGTATGATTACGTCGCACGACTTAATAATAATGTGGAATCTTTTGTATAACTCTTCAACTTTTCAAACGAGTTCCCCAGAATTCCCCAATACATAATTTCATCTAATCTCAATGCAGGACAATAAATTCTATTCCAACACTTTTACTTTCCAAATAATCAGATGAAATTTAATTGAACACTGAATACTTAATCTGTGCCATTCAATTAATCGTAAAATCATTTAAAAATTTGATGAGCCCATACTGCTATTGCAATATATTTCTCCCTCTCCGACACAGGATGCAAAGGCCATGACATGAGGAATGTAACTTTGTTGTTGAACTCCATTGAGTAAATGGGCGAATGGGCCTTTCGAAAATATCATCACATCTTCTCCACTATGGGTCGCAGAATATAAGTGGACCATTGCGGTTGTTGATAATTTAAATTTTCAAAATCATCATTTGTAATGTCACGAACTTCGCAGTTTTCATCGAAAGGCGTTTGACCAGGACCGTTGGCGTAACTGAGGGTAGCATACGGTTTACTATTCATATGGTCATCTTGTCCAGCAATATTTAGGATAGGATTTCCTCGCACAGGATATCCACTCATAGTCATGACCTTATGATATTCAAAATAAAATAGTTCGTGGGCTATTTTTTGTTCAATTTGTGTTACGTAATGTAATAATTTGTACTCACATTCCCATGGTCTGAGGTCACAACTAGGAGAGTGTCGTTGTCATTCGTTAGCTGATCAGCCAATTTGATAGCGTTGTCAAATTCAATAGTTTCTAATAGCGCCATCTGTGGTAAATTGTCATGGTGGGCGTGGTCAATTCTCCCACCTATGTTTAACCAATTAAGAAAGGAAAGTTATACAATGTTTAATTCTAATTGACTTTTTTATATGTATTGTAATTTGTAACCTTCGACAAATAAAAAGAAGCCCTTTGGATTTCGGCTCAGGATTTGGATCGCAATTTGTGTCATTTCAGACAAGGATGGATCATTTTCTCGATTGCCTTCTGACTGGAATGCTATATGACTTGGACTTGGGCTGAATAATCCCAGAAGATTATCGACCTTACTTGTGTCTACGGCTAGAAGGTCTGATCTATTCCAAACATATTGTCCATTTTTATGATTATCCATTTTGTCATTAATCCAATCATTAATCAAGTTCTTTCCAAACGTGCCCCTGTGCCATACTCAACGTCTTGTACAGTTCGATTAATAAAATGTCTCCGCCCGCCGCCGAGAATTACCTAAGAAAATTTGTTAATTGAAGAATTAATATGCAAATTGGATTTCGAATTCAACCGGATTGCTGAATATAGCTTACGTTGATATTTTTCCCTGGTTCGTGAAGAATTAATTGTAGGGCTATGTCGTCACAATTATCATTGTGGCCAAGACTTCTGAAGACTTGATAATCATCCTCCCAGTCCCGGTCTGTAAAATAATAATATTGAGTTGATGAAATCGAACCCACGGTTGTAATTTCAATAAAAATTATAATCAGAAAAATTTACGTGCAATATGCGCGTAGGTCCCCGCCGGACTGGCATGAGTTACACGTGTAGTGGTTACTAGGCCAGTTGACTTTCCTTCTGCCTAAAACCGAAGAAAGCGTAAAACGCATAATTGGAATTATTTCTTAAACGGTCTTTCGAATTAAAAGAAAATCAGAGAATAGTTTGATACTCACCTGAGCCCATGCAAGAATAGATGAAACCTGATTTGTCCTATTCATTTGAGCAACACAATCTCCATATTTAACGTCAGAATTGACTCCAATTGTTCCAAAGTTAGCCTTTACATTTTTTTAAAATTAGCTTAGAATTTTTTTGCCATACGAAAAGTCAAGTTCTTAAATATAAGGCAATTTATTTACCTTCACTCCACTAAGTTAGTGAATTACTGCACAAGACTCTTTTATTTAACATTTGTAATGAGCCACCCTGTAAAAATTGAAGCAGACGACAAGGAATGGAGAAT